>JAEIIU010044975.1:0-123227 GCA_018874675.1 Drosophila baimaii | reverse complement strand
AAATGACTCCTTCACTGCGTTGCAAACTTCTGACTAAAATTATAATACCCTGCAAGGGTATAATAAAGATGTTTAAAGAAACTCTAAGTTGTAATTTAAAAATATGTATATTTTTTAAAAAGTAAGCACCTAATTGAAATGAAATCGGCTTAAAATAACTTCTTCTGTAACGACAATTCAAATCGCGCGGACCAGGGCTGGGCCGAACAGTAAACGGACAAGGTGCCCATTGTCAACCCAATAAGCAGCTTTTTCGCGCTTCTTCTGTCGATAAAAAAGAGAAAAAAGCTTATCGATTTCTAAAGTTTGTTTTTATGGGAAAATTCTTCTTATAAAGAATAAAGTTTCTTTTATTCTAAAAATTAATTGATGATAAACTATGTAATTCAAAATATTTATGAATAAAATGAGAAAAAAAAACAAATATGACATTTATTTCAATTTTTTTTAATTCGTGTGATCTTACACATACCTCGCGTGTTTGATAAATCTTGATCGATAATCAAGATTAATCTCCTCCTAAGATTACTTAATTATACCATTTTGTTTCAAACAAATATTTTAAAAATTATTTGTTTTGAATAAATTTAAATATATATTAAATACCTAATCCCCCTAATACCCCAATTGATCAAATATAAGCACTTCGCTGACCCCTACCCCATCGGTGATTACGTAATATATGCAAAGCTGAGAAGAAACAAATATTCCTCTATGCCGAAATAAACAACTTAAATATACAAAAATTAAGAATTTCTAAAAAATAATACATTCTAAAGAACGGATACTATCTGCACTGGAACGTGCAGCTTATTTGAAGAAAAAATGCAAAACATTTAAAATTCCGATTATAATTTTCAACGATTGTTGTTTTGCTTGTTATATCGATATCTGCTAATTGACTATAGTTCCATAAAAAAAACATTTTTTAAGAAGTTTGCCATTATTCATACAAAAATGTAAAACTAAAAAGCTTAATACTAGACACGAATCGATCATTTTGTTTCATGCAGTTTCTTACAAACTATCGCATAAACGCTGCAGCCCTGTGTAAATTCAGATATTTTCTACATACGGCATTTTAAAGTGTTTTGCATATTAAGCCATGGCTCTTGTTAATTCTACTATAATATTTATGCATTTGGCAGACATAAGAATAACTTTATCCAAAAGTCCATGCAAAGGGCATGACAGTAAAAAACCATGAAATTCCACAAATTTTGTTTGTCAATTTATTAATTTTTATAATGAAATTTTTTCAATAAATTTTCAAGTTGCCTAAAATTTTATACAAATTCACATGTGCACATATTTATGTATGTATGTACATTGCTCTTAGGCGTTCAGGCGTTTTTTTAACTGCTTTATAAACTTTGCCCAGAAACAGTAATTTCGTGCGTTCACAAATGCCGAAGGAGAAATTATCATAAAATGGTATCATGGGGAATTAGGGTGCTAATTGCAATAAATATATCACTGGCGGATTGGTTTTCCAAAATACAATCGGTATTCATGCGTCCCCTATGCGTTACATTTGATTTCAATTACACTTTTCATTAATACAACAGTCTTTCCCCCAACTCGCGATTCCAAAGTATATACAGTGGAAAATCATTTTGTATTACTCATGCGCCTTTAATATGATAGTTTTATTTTATTCGTACAATTGAAAAGTTCACTAATAATAAGCTGGAGAGGAGGAGCAGCGATAATAAATTGTAAAATAACAGAAAGGACGTGTTAGTTAGCACACAGTGGATCGTCGTCGGTGATTTGCGAGTTCAAGGCGCTTGCTCAAGTAAATGGAATAAAATTCTGTGCCGTTGTGGCTGCGCGTAAACATTACATTTTCCCCCCATATCAGAGGCATTCCCGATGTACATGGCGTATGTATGAATGTGTGCTTGTGTTTGTCCCTCGCTGGACGAAGTGGGACTCGTTTCTCTTGGGCTGAGCAGGCCCACGGATCGAATCTGAACCCTTTGACTCCATCGATGTTAGATAATACGCGCGATTCCAGCCAGTTTTTACATACGGTCGGCGGCGCTCATCCTTTGCAACATACATACATATGTATGTACATACACCGTAAATATGAATGTATCCGCATGCAGTTCTTTGTGTACTGGCCATGTAGATTTGTATTTACATATGTATGTATGTATGTACGAATGTTATTCTGTAGATGGATTTCGTATGTACATATGTATGCAGGTGCAGCGAACCCCAATCGATGAGTACAGATTTGAGCATTTATCAATGAACCCCCCACTGGAGCTCGTTTTCGGGCCAAGCCGAGATGAGAAATGATCTCGATAAGCTCTCTCTCTCGGCCTAAGTGTGTATGTATGTATGTATGTATGTGCAGGCGAGAGTCCCGTCCCTGTGCGGCTGCAATGCAGGACTTAAAGTGAAAGGGAATGTTACCACTTCTGAGAGATTTTCCCATCGAAACTTGCTGTGGCTGCATGACTAAATAGTATGTGCATGTTTGTTTTGGTGCTTATTTTCTCTTTATCAGTCGCGCGCTATGCTTAAAAATACAGTGGCGCTGATTGTTATTCGCCCTCGGGGAGGATTTCATTCAATCAGCTGTTTAAAATGTATCCACCCATAAAGAGCGCTGTTATATAAGAAGACTCGAACCCGTGACATAACAGCGCCATCGAAAGAGAACAAGTAGTAGTACCGTTATCTTGTGCTCACAACAAGAGTGTAAAACCGATAATAGCGGAAAGATCGAAAACAACTTTTTATCTGACCTGAAAAATGGAGCATAAACCGAAGGTTTGCTTTTGTTTAGTCATCTTAGCGGAATTAGTATGTGTTACTTGGTCATGTGATAACATACTAATATTATGCAAATAATGTGATTCGGCCTCCCGGAACTAACGGTATCTTCGATCACGGGTTATCGAATGCCGGGGTGCGGCAGAAATGAAAGGAAAGAAGAAAGTATGAGACTTATCGCAGGTTTATCAGTTCCTGAGATATATCCCGCTCTAACCCAAAATGGAATTATTATCGGGGCGAGAAATAAATGACCTGACTTAACAGTTTATTGGTTTTTGGGTTTACGTGTTTCTGGTATCGTCGGGCATGCCTTTGATAATTTTGATTTTTCGTTTGATTTGTGATAAGAAGTTTTTTATATTAAACCCTGTTTGTCTCCGCTTCCAGAGTGCCTTAAAATAACAAATATGCCAGATAGATTTCAAGTCACAAAAGCAGATGAAGACACCGCATTGGACTATCAACAGGATGAATCAGCGAGTGGAAAACTTCTCGGCGACATCCACGATGAAACGCTAGGTGAGTTACCTTTTCTATAATATTACGAAGAATCGGGATAGAAAATAAGCTAGGTTAAGAAAATGGAACCGTAATTCTTCGGTTAGTAGTAAAAATACAAAAAGATTTGACATTTTCCTAAATCTAAGGCATAAGGACCAGTTTCACAGTGTGGGGGTAATATCTGTCGTATCGATAAACTGAGAGTTTTGACATTGCTATTTTGCTCTTTCAATTTATAGTGAGAGTTTGTCTTGAGATTGAAAAAGTCCTCATATAAGGTCCTTCGACCCGACTTGTCCACTTAAAGTCAATGTGTACCCACCATCGAATGACCACTGTAGGGCCAGATATAGAGCTTATGGGCCTGCAATTCAATCCTGCGCTGCCCCAATTTGTGAAAGTCCTGGATGCCCTGCTGACACATTTCCTCGCAGCAGCTGTAAGGCAAAGCTCCTTGTACCTGTGGAAAGCTCCCAGAGAGAGGCAGCCGCCCAGGCGGCGCAGCTTTTGCCTTTCCAGCGGATGGATGGATGCTGGGCGAGAGTGCCGTGCTGCTGCTGGGCTGCTGGGCTGCTGGATGTCCTGGCCAAGTGGTGGGCTGTGTGTGTGTGGGCCGCGGAATGAATGTACACCTGCACTGGCGCTCTCGGCTCTCCGCTATCCACTCTCCGCTCTCTCTCGGTGGCTGGGGTCTGTGTGTGTATTAAGAATGTGTGTAGACGACAAAAGCTTTCGATTTCATCTCAATTGAACGAACGCTCAGGGTCCTGGGCAACATAATTTTTATTCGGCCGAATACCAACAGTTTTTCTTAGTTTTTCTATTAATCCGAACGAAAAGTAGCATACATCTGAGCGTTTTCGCTCTCGCCTAACATAATTTTTGGAAAGAATCTTCTTTCACATAATACGAAACCAAAAAAATACAAATAAAACAAAATAAATAATACAAAAAATAACAAAAACATGAAAACCGAATTCTTTTTGAGCACCTTTAACCTATAACAACAACATACTTTAACAATCGACGAAATTCTAACAATAATCAAATACATACATGGATAAAAGTGCGTTCAATTACCTACCAAGTGTGTGTGCAGTCCCTGAAACCAAGAACCGCAATCGGATGACGAACTCTAGACTGATTTTCCCTGCATTCCCCTGCAAGGGCGTTCAGCTATTCATTTCGTAACAATTTGCTGCTGCAGCCCCTGCTCCTTTCCCCCTTCCGTCTTCCTTTTTTTTTTGCCGCATTACGGGAAAAATAAGAAGACTACGACGACGCCTATTTACCGCCCCAAGATGTCGGGCTTTGAAAATCCTTGACCTAAATTAATCGGTTACATACTTTTTTTTGTGCCAGGCCTGGGCTGCTGGCACAATTTTCGCGGCTGCGAGTGCACACAGCATCCCTCTTTCGGCAGCCTCCCGTTTCCTGCTCATTTAAAATCCACACTCACCTCTCGAGCCACCCGGGGGAGCTCCCCCGCCTGAGAAAAAAAAATTCATTCCCTGCCCAAAGTCCCAAATCTCGAGTGTGTGTAGCAAAGATATGTGCGGGATATATACACCGCCGCCGAATCGGCCACGCCTTTCGGTTATATAATGCTAATGCAGATGAGATATGTGTAGGGTTCCCAAGTCCCCCCCTGAGCTATGGCCGCCACTTAGTAAATTCTCGTTCGCATTCCATCTAGTGTTACCTAATTTTAAGTGAGAAAAGTGCAATCTAGAGCCCAGAGTTTGAAGCCAAACACACAACGTTAACATGCAAAGTAACAGTGCAAAAGATGATTCGGATGAAATGGAAATAATACCATCCGAACACAATGGTACAGTTCATGACACAAAAAATGAAGGTAGCGCAAATCAAAGTTATTATATAAAGCCAAAAAAACATATGCAGGGGTGCCTCAGAAGTTGCTGTGAAGTGTTGTCGAAAAGTATGCTACACAATTAAAGTAACTTTTGGGACTTAAGTTATGGCATTGCATACTTTTGGACGCCTTTTCAATTGTTTTCAAATAGCTATAGCGATTTCTGTTACTCCCTCCTTAGTTTTAATGTTTATTTTTAGATCTATTGCATAATATATCACGTTCTATTACTTATCCCAAATCCTTGTTGATCCTTTCCACAGACTCAGGTGATATCCACAGGGCTGAAGAGAACCAGAAGTCCAATATCGACCCAAATCTATATCTCTACGATGATGATTTGGCGACCAGGCCCCATATATCAACATTCATTTCATCAATTGCCAATTATGAAAACACGATACCAGCGGCCACCGATCCCGATGCAAAGCCGGCAGCTCCATCGGCTCGAATGGGTATGTTTCGCCACAAGTTAATTAACTTACTTGTTTCTCTCACATTGAAAGGCGCACACAGCACAAAGTAATAAAGAAAAAGAAAATGCAATGCCCCCAGCAGCCCCACAAAGCTGCGAAAGGATGATTAGTTTAATCCACGCTACGCGGCATTCTATAGATACAATTTGCAGTTCTCTTTCCACAGAGATATTCAATTTAAATTTCGATTATATATATATAGTTTGACTTGACTGACTATAAAGAAACTATTTGTATGAGTGTAACAACTAACTGGAGATTGGCATGCAAAAAGCAGGCCGAAGATGCAGGCCGAAGCCACTCAAAGAACTATTATATAATACGATTTGTTGCAGGGCAGCCGGGGATATTGCATTTTTCTCTTGTCTCGACTGTCTCATACTGTCTGGAAAATAATCAAATAACTTAACAATTGGTTCAGAATTCACTAACAAAAATGGCCATCAAATGTCTCGATTAAAGGTACCCTAATTGGAGTGTTCTTGCCATGCATTCAAAATATCTTTGGTGTCATATTGTTCATTCGATTAACATGGGTTGTTGGAACGGCTGGCGCCGTGTGTGGATTCTTAATTGTGTTGACCTGCTGCTGTGTGGTAAGCGAGCACCTGCCACTTACCCCGTATGTTCCACTTGGTCACATTTGCGAACTTCCTTCCAGACAATGCTAACCGCGATCTCGATGTCGGCCATTGCAACGAATGGAGTGGTGCCGGCGGGAGGGAGCTACTTCATGATATCACGGTACTTATGCTGGCTATAAAGTGGTAGTAGTCATTTTTTAATTGAGTTTTCTCAACAACAACAAAAAAAAAACAGATCCCTTGGCCCTGAGTTTGGTGGAGCGGTGGGAATGTTGTTTTATACGGGAACCACATTAGCGGCGGCGATGTACATCGTTGGTGCGGTGGAAATCGTATTGGTGGGTTCTCAAATAAACATAAACTTAAAACCAACCATTACCTAAATAACGTTCATGGCCTGCAGACATACATGGCGCCGTGGGCATCGATATTCGGGGACTTTACCAAGGATGCCGATGCGATGTATAACAATTTCAGGGTCTACGGCACTTTGCTGCTCATCTTTATGGGTAAGTTAACCACTTGACATCCAGAGCGCGGACTTTAATGTCGTCCCATTAAGGTCTCATCGTGTTCGTGGGCGTGAAATTCGTCAATAAGTTCGCAACGGTGGCTCTGGCCTGTGTCATCCTCTCTATAATAGCGGTGTATGTGGGAATATTTGACAATATCCATGGCAACGAAAAGTTATAGTAAGTATGCCTTAATTACCCCCTCCTCCCACTTGAAGAACGGCCCCTTAAGCGCTCCGCTTGCTCCGTCTTTGCAGCATGTGTGTTCTGGGTAAGCGCCTTCTGAAGGACATTCCCATTGAAAACTGCACAAAGGAAGACTCGTTCTTGCGCGACATATACTGCCCAGAAGGTAGATGCGAGGAATACTACCTAGGTAATGCCCCATACCCCTCAAGCCTGACTATGTAAGCTCTAATCCTGACTCCACACAGCCAACAATGTGACCAAGGTGAAGGGCATCAAGGGTCTGGCCAGCGGCGTTTTCTACGACAACATCTATCCCTCGTTCTTGGAGAAGGGCCAGTTCATATCCTACGGCAAGAACGCAATCGATATCGAGAACACCAATGACCAGTCGTACAACCAGATCATGGCGGATATTACCACATCGTTCACCCTGCTCATCGGCATCTTCTTCCCATCGGTCACAGGTAGGAGGCGCTACTCAGATCCCCATTTAGCCCGATTTTCATGCGACCCAACTCTGTCCAGGCATCATGGCTGGATCCAATCGATCGGGCGACCTGGCTGATGCCCAGAAGAGCATACCCATTGGAACAATATGTGCCATTCTGACCACCAGTACCGTCTACCTATCCAGCGTTATGTTCTTTGCCGGCACCGTGGACAATCTCCTGCTGAGGGATAAGTGAGTAAACCTGACTTTACCTATCTGATATATATCTCTAACTCTGCTATGCCTTATTCCCAAGATTCGGTCAGTCCATCGGTGGCAAGTTGGTGGTGGCAAACATTGCCTGGCCAAATCAGTGGGTCATCTTGATTGGCTCCTTCCTGTCCACCTTGGGCGCTGGTCTCCAGAGTCTGACCGGTGCTCCCCGTCTGCTGCAGGCGATAGCCAGAGATGAGATTATCCCGTTCCTGGCTCCGTTTGCCAAGTCCTCGAGTCGCGGCGAGCCCACCCGTGCCCTGCTCCTGACCATCGTCATCTGCCAGTGCGGCATTCTCCTGGGTAAGACTCTATCGGGGGTTTCTTTAGCGAGATTCTAATGCCTTGGATACCCTCAGGCAACGTGGACTTGCTGGCTCCCCTGCTGTCCATGTTCTTCCTCATGTGCTACGGCTTCGTTAACCTGGCCTGCGCCGTGCAAACCCTGCTGAGAACCCCCAACTGGAGACCACGCTTCAAGTTCTATCACTGGAGCTTGTCGTTGATCGGCCTGACCCTGTGCATATCCGTCATGATCATGACTTCCTGGTATTTCGCACTGATTGCAATGGGAATGGCCATCATTATCTACAAATACATTGAGTACCGGGGGTGAGTGGATTCATAGTGGATATAAGTGCCTCCAGGAAAAGGTATTAACTTGCATAATCGATACACATTGCAGCGCTGAAAAGGAGTGGGGTGATGGCATTCGTGGAATGGCTCTCACTGCCGCCAGGTACTCGCTCCTACGTCTGGAGGAAGGCCCACCGCATACGAAAAATTGGCGTCCCCAAATTTTAGTGCTATCGAAGCTCAACGATAACTTATTGCCAAAGTACAGGAAGATATTCTCGTTTGCCACCCAGCTGAAAGCTGGCAAGGGATTGACGATCTGTGTGTCTGTGATAAAGGGCGACCACACCAAGATATCCAACAAGGCCGTGGACGCCAAGTCCACGCTGCGCAAGTACATGACCGACGAGAAGGTGAAGGGATTCTGCGATGTGCTCGTCGCCCAACAAATTGGCGAAGGCCTCAGTTCAGTGTAAGACCAGAGTGATGTCTCTCAGCTGAAGGAGAGCTGTGCATTGAAAGGGCATTTCTTTTTGCAGCATCCAAACCATTGGCCTGGGTGGTATGAAGCCCAACACAGTCATCATTGGCTGGCCTTATAGCTGGCGGCAGGAGGGCCGCAACAGCTGGAAGACGTTCATCCAGACGGTCCGCACCGTTTCCGCCTGTCACATGGCCCTCATGGTGCCCAAGGGCATCAACTTCTATCCAGAGTCAAACCACAAAGTAGTATTTACCGCAGACACTCCTTACCCTATTTTATATTTACACTTAATGCCCGATTCAGATTGGTGGCAACATCGACATCTGGTGGATAGTCCACGACGGTGGCCTGCTCATGTTGCTGCCCTTCCTGCTGAAGCAGCACCGCACTTGGCGCAATTGCAAGCTGAGGATCTTCACAGTTGCTCAAATCGAGGACAACTCGATTCAAATGAAGAAGGATCTAAAGACATTCCTGTACCATCTCCGAATCGAGGCGGATGTCGAGGTGGTTGAGATGGTAGGCCCTTCCCTTGACGCACAATCTAAGAGTAAATTCAAAGTATTGTTTCCCAAACTAATTGCAGAACAACAGCGACATTTCTGCCTACACCTACGAAAGGACACTCATGATGGAGCAGCGTAATCAGATGCTAAGAGCATTAGGTTTAAATAAGAAAGAAAACTCCAAAGTGGTAAGTATATGTGGGTGCTGCGATTAGCCTCTCATCGGTTCATGACATCTGTACTACTTTAAAGTTAAGGCCATCCAATGCTCATCGTTATTTGATTTGTACGACCATACTGCACATTTATCTTGGGTTTACTTTACTCTTTATTAGCATATAGTTATTGTATTCGTTCCGATTACGTTCTGATGATTACGTCTCTTGAGTTGAGTAATTATTGAGAGAAAACCATCATGTTGACCTTTGTTTCTCATGTATTCTTGCGAATTAATCATTTTCTATCTGAGAATCAAATTAAAAACCTAACAATTTATATATTTATCGAAAATCAAAAGGTTCAGACTATAATGGACTTTAAGGAAACTCCCAGTGATAATAAAATGTCTTTGGTAAAGAGTATAAACAGAATGAATATACATATATCCAGATACAAACCCTCTATATAACCCCTGACTGTGTCCAACTCAGCTCATCAGTGCAGCAGCAGCATGTGTGTGTGATCCATATTCACCCTCATAAAACATATATATCATCGACTCCTATGTGTTGTTGTGTCAATGTACCATGTTGCTAATGCTCACACTTTCTTCTATCTATTGTAACTCTATCGAAATTGTAAATTACTCTCTACACCAAGCTATTGGAAATGCTTTATCAGTAGTAGCCTTTATCAGCAGAGATACAGGGTCTTCCGATGTTATTCAGTTATCAGATGTCCTTCAAATAAGAGGGCGTTTAAAATCAATTGAAAATGTGCCTGAAAGTATGCTACGAAATGTGTTCTAGGATTGTCTTCCTGTCGTTTCTCTCCTTCTATTTTTAGCATACTTTTCAGATGCGGTTTTAAGTGATTTCATATCCTCGGTGATTTTTTAGACAAAGTATTCTACGAGTCCTGGTCAGACTATTCTACAAACTATTCTGCTTTATAAGTCTTCGGAGCACCGAAGCTGTGATATATCCCCCTGTTCCTTATCATTTTAAAAGCTTTTTAAATACTTAAGGCACCGTGACCGCTTAATTTGAATTAAATGCTTGTGCTCAGCCACTCAGAGAAAGATCTGGACTCTGCAAAATCAATGTATCCGATATGTGACTGCTAGGGAAAAGCCTAGCCTTAACGTTATATGTATCTGCTTAGTGGTATGCATCCCGAGAACTAGCTACTCGCTCCTCCACTGATATTGGCCCTCTCTAGTCTACTCTTCTGCAACCTATTTTTCTCATACTCCTCATACTGGTAACATTTTCAGGTTCAAACAATTGTAGACCACCATTATGACGCCACCAAAACGGCGTCTAAAGTTCGCTTCGCCGATCCAACTATAGAAGAAATACAACATCACGTATGTACTGCTTTTCAAGCTCTTTAGTTACCATATTGTCTCTAATCTATCGTAAATATACATAACCATACCATTTATAATGTTAAGTGAGACCATGTGAAGCCATGTAGATGAAACTGAAGAACATTCCTTGGTTGATATTCGTTTTTGGTTGGCTTTTTACAACTGTTGATTTCTTACATAAACTTTTACGTTTTTAAAATCAACGGCACTTGGTCATTTCCATTGGAAAACTGTTCCGTTCGAGTTCTAATGCGGGTTTTGACCTTAACTCCTCTGCAGGATTCTCAGAATGACGAGAAACGTAACTCAATTGATTTGGATGGTCCCGAGAACGGGGACGCACCCGAAACTACATCTAACAAGGATGAATCGACAGAAAAAGCCGACGGCGGAGACTTCAAGTCCAGTGTGAAACCGTAAGATCTAGCAGACATTCTTAAATTCTAGGACATACTCGTATAACAAAGCGCATTATATTTTCTCCACAGGGATGAGTTCAATGTTCGTCGCATGCACACAGCAATAAAACTAAACGAGGTTATTGTAGAAAAGTCACAGGATGCCCAGTTGGTCATAATGAATTTACCAGGACCACCTAGGGAAGTGAGAGCGGAGCGTGAAAGCAATTGTAAGAGCCTTGCCTGATAATATCTGAAACCCAAAACCTACAGCACTTTTCTCTCTCTTTTCTAGATATGGAATTTCTGGAGGTATTAACAGAGGGCCTCGAGAAAGTGTTAATGGTTCGTGGTGGAGGCCGAGAAGTTATAACAATTTACTCTTAAAGAGAGCATTAATCGCTCAGTTTTATAAGAGTTCGCAACAACACTAGACAAGTTTAAGAATCAATCAAATTTTTAAAAAGAAGGTTATTAATTTGTTATATTCAATCATATGTCCAAATATTTTATTTTTACGTAAATAAAATATCAAAAAATTGTAACAATAATAAAAGGAGTGGATTTTATTTAGGCTGGGGTTCCCTCACAGCTGCAGCCATGGCAATGCCAGAGATATAACACGTTGCCTGTGGTTACATCGCTTTGAGCGGCTTTTAATTTAAAATGTATCTTTTACATTGGTCGTAAGGCATGTACATATGCATGAATGTACATATATCTGGCAACATCGAGCAAAACTTGTCCAACACTGGCGCTCGTGCGTTTCTCCCGACTTTTGTTATTTCAACCGTGGCGGAGTTGTGCGTTTTATTACCTTTCGATGGCTGAGAAATTGATGTGGGCAAAGTAGGCTCCACCGACCGATCGAAGTTTCTAAAAATACTCGAAATACATTGGAAATACTACGGAGATCTGTCGTAAAGCACTCCGCATTCATGAATTCGGAGGCCAAAGACCTGGACTTGAGAAAGGTTCGTATTGCCTGGGTCCGGGTGCAAGGAGGCCTCTTTCTGTTTATTTTGAACACGCAAGCAACTTTTTGGTATCCGTCAAACAAAAGAGCCGAAAAATATGCATTTGGGTTGATTTCTTGACGATTTCCCTCTAATATTCCATCTCTGAAGCCACAGGGCGATGCAGAACGGCCGCAGTTCGAGGCAGTCACCACTTTGTCGGACTCCCAGGCCATTCGGAGCGTTGACTTCCATCCAAATGGAAAGCTGTACGCGGTGGGCTCCAACTCCAAGACATTCCGCATCTGCCAGTATCCCCAACTGACCAAGCTGAGGTAATTAATTAATTAACCCTCGGGCGTTTAGGGTTTTGTGAGTGCTAATTTGGTTTCCCCCGAAGACATGGCCAACAGACGACGACGGTGTATCCGCCCTCCGTGCTCTGCAAGCGCACGAAACACCATCGCGGCTCCATTTACTGCACGTGCTGGTCGCGGGACGGGGAGCTCATCGCCACCGGATCGAACGACAAGACCATCAAGTACATGAGATTCAACAATGACACCAACCAGTTGGTGGGCCACGAGATCGAGCTCAACATGCACGACGGCACCGTGCGGGACATGTGCTTCCTGGACGATTCGTCCACCAAGTCCCGACTTCTGGCCAGTGGCGGTGCCGGCGATTGCAAGATCTATATAACAGACTGTGGCACTGGCACCCCCGTTCAGGCCTACACTGGCCATTCCGGTCACATTCTGTCGCTTTACAGCTGGAACAATGCAATGTTCGTTTCGGGATCGCAGGTAAGTCCTTGATGCCTTCGTTCTGGGCTGTAAATAATTCCCCTGAATCCCTTGAAGGATCAAACGATACGGTTCTGGGACCTGCGAGTTAATGTCTCGGTCAACACCCTGGATCATGAGAGAAGAGAGGGCCTGGAGAACTCGGCGGTGACTGCCGTGTGCGTGGATCCAACGGGCAGACTCCTAGTTTCCGGACATGCTGACAGCTCTTGCATTCTATACGACATCCGAGGCAACCGACCCATACAGCGTTTTTATCCCCACACCGCTGAGATAAGGTAAATAGTTTGGGATACCAATTATAAAGCCATCATGTAACCTTGAATCCCATTGAAGGTGCGTCCGATTTTCCCCATCCGCCTATTATATGCTGACTTGCAGCTACGACAACTCAGTCAAGCTGACAGATCTGCAGGGAGATCTCGCTCATGAGTTGAACTCGGTGGTGGTGGCGGAGCACAAGGACAAGGCCATCACTATCCGATGGCATCCGACCGAGTTTTCCTTCATCTCCACGTCGGCAGACAAGACGGCAACATTATGGGCCCTACCTCCCTCGTAACAACTGAAACATTGGATCTAATAACGGCTTTAACTTCGTTGTCAATATTGTATTTTGTGCAGAATGGATCAACACACGCACACTTGTTGTTGGTCAGACTGATCTTAATTTATTAAATAAAACTCAACTCAAACTTGCTTGATCTTTGGAGATTTTTCGGTGCTTTAGTTTTGAAGCAAGTTCCTAAGTTGATATACACTTGTTACGCTCTTTCCATAATAACTTATAGGCAGCGATTCCGTTGAACGCTCGCACATAGAGTCATCAGTTATCCTTGGATTCTGCTTGAAGAATTCTTTGTAAAAGAATTTAAAACAGCTATGTTCTGGATTCTTTTTTTACGTTTTTGCATAAGACTTAAAAAAGAGAAATTCGGTTGAGCGTTCGCACATACAGAGTGATCGGTTCATCTTGGATTCTGCTTGAAGAATGCTTTGTAAAAGATTTAAAACAACTATGTTCTCAGATTCTCTGGCTACCCTCTTTTCATAAAAATTTAAAATGAGTAATTCAGTTGAGCGCTCGCACATAGAGAGTGATCGGTTTCTTGGCCTCGGCTTGAAGAATGGCTTCTAAAATAAGGATTTAAAACAACCTGTTCTCTGTTGAGAGTAAAATAGTAAAATTCAATTGACAGCGATTCAACAGAGCGATTCAATTGAGCGCCCGCACATTGCAAGCCAGCAGGTGAACGGTTCATCTAGGACTCTTTCCTTAAAGGATGGGACTGTTAAAGAATTTCCAAATAAAAACGCAACATTCTAATTTATATATTTGGTATATATTTATTTATTTAAATCCGTTCTTACTAAACCCACAGTTTCCACATGTAATGTTTTACTTTCTAAAGCAAATAAATTGATTTATGTTGGATTTTAATGTTGCAGTTGCAAGTAACAGGGCTGGCTTAGCGATTAATACACGAATGATAAAGGCAGAAAAATTGTTGTCCTCCTTCACATCATTCTTTTTCCACACTCTCGTATCGGTCATAAGGTGGTGGTCCTAACCGTTACCACTTGTCGACGACGACGTCAGGAACTACATTAGGATACACAGGGGCAAACAATTATTACCATGGGTGGGTCTTCTTGTTCTGGGGGGAATTAACCAACGCGGAGGGCAAACCAAAACTGATGGATGGATAATAATGCAGAGGGAGGATTGGACTTCTGCGCACAGGGTGTTTTACGGGGAGGACCAGCGAAGCGGCATCAATCAGCGATCTGCGTATTCCGAAACTCTGGAATTTGGCAGTCTCGGTGGGCTTACATACTTACAGCCTAGTAAGGAGTAGGGTGCTCGGGTGGATTTTCGGATTTCTTGTTTTTATTATTTCGTTTTACGTTTTTAGATATCTTACATGCTGAATTTCAAATCTGTGTGTTTTTCTCGTTTACGCCGTTGAGAGTGCGTCGTCAATGTAATAATAGACCATAATGTACAGCAATTGTTGTTGTTCTTTTCATTGAATTACATCAAATTCTGGGCGCACTCTCGGACATAATAATAATAACTGCACGTACTTTTCTAAAGCAGGAGGGATGGATTCAATTTGTGTTATGGTAACTAATCGGGGTGTCCAGAGTTAATGAAATCTGGGATTGACTGTATAAAAAATAAGACAATAGTTCATTGAGAGATGGTTGGTTGGTTGGCAGGGCAGGAGGTATCACATCAAGTCGTCGGTGCCAATCAGCCAGGATCGATCGACGAGTCTCGTGCACGTGCAAGCAAAACGGAATTTAAAAACATGAACTTATAGGTAGAGATATAGCTTGTGAAGCAGCTTTTTATCGGGTGCCACCTCTTCCCTCTCGTGGGGCTTTTCGTAGAGCACTGAGCACGGTTTTTAGTTCTGCATAATTTATTTTCTTTAAAGTTAGGTGTGTTGGTAGTTCTTTTTGTTTAATCAATTCACAGCGTCTCTAATTGTATAACAGAGTATATTATGTATATAATGTTAATTTAATTAGGTATTCTCTAAACAAATGCTAGAAGGATGTACTTAATTCCTTACAAACTGAGGCTCCGACATGGATTACAAAGATTGCTTCCGACATTCAATGAAACCCTCGACACTCAACACTCAACTCAAGCTGCCTTTGCTCCTCGCTTCTCTCGCCAGAGACCCTGCTCCTGCTCCTGCTGCTCCTACTCATTTGCTCACATAATGTACATACAATACAATACAAATGGAAACGGTTGCTGCTGTTACTTAATATCTTGTGCTCGAAATAGTTCTTACAATTATGGAATGAATCATAACCAATATATTTATATATTTCCCCAAGAGCCGCAGGACACAATTACGGGTGGACAGAGGGGCAATTCAATTACGTTAACTGGACAAGTAAACTAGGAAGAAATACTCTTTGTAGCCGTATTACTATTAGGACGCTTAGCTGGAATCTTTCAAAACAATTAGCACGTACAAATTAGATTCGATTTGGGACAATTTATTTTAAGACGAATACACAAAACATACTGCAATTAAAAGGTCTTTTTTTTTTTGTTCTTTTGCCGCGATTAGCCTACACTTTAGTACTTTTAAGTTACTAAACACAGAGACGAACACTGTACTCAAATAAATTTGGTTCCTATACAAACGGCCCTCTCATTTCACGTTTCCTCTCTTTTTGGCAACAACCCAGTAAAAATGATATATGACGAAAGGCTAACTAATGCTATCGAAGTATATAGAACGGCGCGAAACTCCCCTCTTATGTGTCTATATAGCATTGTATGTACAAAAAGCAATCCTGCTAAATTTAATTTAATATACAAACAGGGTGTACGTGTACGGGTACGTGTGTGTTAGACAAATCGTTAGCTCGTATAGAAAATATATATATTGATCATTTCAACGCTGTTTGTTCAAAGCCGAAAGCCAAAAAAGGGAGTGAGTCAGTCAGGCCCATCTCTGGGATATCACCAGTCAATCTCTGTGATACCGGGGGGGGGGTTATATTCTTTGGAACAGACTTTCTATGGGGGGTTAGGGTAGAGCTGTCCAAGCATCGATATATCGAATTTTAGATAGTTTCCTCAATATCGATATTGCTATTTATCGAAATTGTACTAGCTTTAGGGAAATATTTCAGGCAATACTTCTGTTATTTACGTTTTTAGGAATATGACTGAGAAATTGCTCTAAATTTACATTTTATATCCATTTAATTGTTTCAAATTTGACTGAAACAACAAAATATCCTTAATTGTTTTGAATGTTATCGATATATCAAATATTTCTTATCAAAATATCGATGTCTGGACTGCTCTAGGTTAGGGTCGTTACGTCGTTACGTTAGATGTTGTATTTAATTGTGGGTTCGGTTCGGGGTTGCTGTTGTTTTTGTTTCTGTTTATATTTAGTAACATTTTTATACTAGAAATTAGAATAATGAAGTTGGGCTTATGGATTACAATTATTTGTATAATTCTTAAAGCATCATAGCGTACAGCAGGCCAAAGAAGACAGCCCACATTAACACAATGCCATGCATCTTATATATAGGACTCTCACCATCTGCGATTTTTCTAGCAACAAACTTCAGTGTCTCATCTAATAAAACTACAGGAATTGAGAATTTCATCACAGTTATCCATTCCTCAGCAGACAACGGTGTCACTTGGAAGACGGTCTAATAGATGGGAGGGGATTACAAAGATTAGCTCGCTGACAGGTGCTTATCGCCGCCTGGTACTTACGGAGAGGACATCGACGTAAAGAATAACAAAGTGAAGAGTGAAGGAGAGTGCCATCGATCCAATCAGCCACAAGTTGCACCATGGGGGCATGGTAATCAGCGACTGATTCTCAGACAAGCTGGGCAAGACAAAGGGAAATCGGTCAGCGCTTATCTGGCGCAATCGCGACAACAACTCACCTGTTCATGGCGTTCAACATCTCAATGGTCACCAGCACGGACAGGGCCATGGTCATGGCATGGGGATCGCTGAAGATCTTGCAGTCAACGCCCTTGAACTCGTCACCACCGCCCAAGCAGGCCAGATGGTGGGTCAGCTGCCAGTAGGTTAGGTTGGGGCCCTCGGCGGAGAACACGAACCACCAGGCGGCGGCACCGACGGTGGCGGCGCCCACATAGAAGCCAATGGCCATGTAACTTGAATGAGAAAGCGAAAGCGCAGCTAGGAATAATTCAATTATCTTCGCATTCGAAGCGGACATACCGGAAGAACAACCAGCCGGAAATGAGACCCTCATCGGCCTTCCTGGGGGGCTTCTCCATGATGTCCAAGTCGGGTGGGTTGAAGCCCAGAGCTGTGGCTGGGAGACCATCAGTAACCTGCCGGAAATGGGTTAATAAATTAATCAGTCGGCACATAAAGTCAATAAATGAACCTACCAAGTTAACCCAGAGCAGCTGGACGGGAATCAGAGCCTCGGGCAGACCCAGGGCGGCAGTCAGGAAGATGGAGACCACCTCACCAATGTTGGAGGAGATGAGGTAACGGATGAACTGCTTCATGTTGTTGTAAATAGCGCGACCTTCTTCAACGGCGGATACGATGGAGGAGAAGTTGTCGTCGGCCAACACCATCTCGGCGGCGGACTTGGCGACAGCGGTACCAGAGCCCATGGCAATACCGATCTCGGCCTTCTTCAGGGCGGGGGCGTCGTTCACACCATCACCAGTCATGGCGGAGATCTCGTTCATGCCCTGCAGGAACTCGACAATCTTGGACTTGTGCTGGGGCTCCACGCGGGAGAAGAGGCGGGAACGGGCGACGGCGGCCTTCTGTTCGGCGGGCGACAGGTCATCGAATTCGCGGCCAGAGTAGGACTTGCCAGTGGTGTCCTCGTCCTCGGTGAACACACCGATGCGACGGCAGATAGCCTCGGCGGTGGCCTTGTTGTCGCCAGTGATCACAATGACGCGGATGCCAGCGGCACGGCAGCGCACAATGGAGTCGAAGACTTCCTTGCGGGGGGGATCCAACATGCCGACGACACCGACGAAGGTGAGGTTGACCTCGTACTGGTAGAACTTGGTGGAGTCGCCCAGATCCATTTCGTCGGGGCGCATCGGGCTGTCGGCAACGGCGAGGGCCAGGCAACGCAGGGTGTCGCGTCCAGTACCGTACTGACCGGTCAGGGCCAGGATCTTGCTCTTCAGGGCCGAGGTCAGAGGCACCTTGCTGGTTCCGACGCGGGCGTGTGTGCAGCGATCGAGGACACCCTCGGGGGCGCCCTTGACGAACAGCTTGGGGCCAGTGCCCAGGCGGGAGGCCTTCAGGGGGGTGCAGTACGAGGACATGGATTTACGATCGCGGGAGAACTCCAGGGTGAACTCCTTCTTCCACTTGGTCTCGATCTCGCCGCGGCAGGCAATGGCCGCCGAGCGGCGGTCCAGGCCGGACTTGTTCACGCTGAAGCTGTTCAGCTTCTCGGCCAGCACAATCAGGGCGGTCTCGGTGGCCTCGCCGACCTTCTCGAAGGCCTGCTTGAACTCATTGTAATCGATGGCGGAGTCGTTGCACATGATGCACACGGTGGACAGCTCCTGCAGGGCGTCGTAGTCAGCGGCCTTGACGCGCTGGCCACCCAGGAAGAGCTCGCCAATGGGCTCGTAGGTGGATCCGGTCAGTTCGAACTCCAGGAAGCTGCTGTCGCCGCCCTCGACCTTCTCGAAGATGAACATGCGGGAGACGGACATCTGGTTGGTGGTCAGTGTGCCGGTCTTATCTGAGCAGATGACGGAGGTGCAGCCAAGGGTCTCGACGGAGGGCAGGGAGCGCACGATGGCGTTCTTCTTGGCCATGCGGCGGGTGCCCAGAGCCAGACAGGTGGTGATGACGGCGGGCAGACCCTCGGGAATGGCAGCCACGGCCAGGGCGACGGCGATCTTGAAGTAGTAGATGGCGCCCTTGATCCAGGAGCCACCGTGGGCGGGGTCGTTGAAGTGGCCAATGTTGATGGCCCACACGGCAACGCAAATGATGGAGATGACCTTGGACAGCTGCTCGCCGAACTCGTCGAGCTTCTGCTGCAGGGGCGTCTTGATCTCCTCAGTCTCGGACATCTCGGTACGGATCTTGCCGATGGCGGTGCTCAGGCCAGTGCCGATGACGATGCCGCGGGCCTTGCCGGCGGCCACATTGGTGCCGGAGAACAGGATGTTCTTCTTGTCCTGGTTGACGGCGCGGGGATCGGGAATGGCGTCGGTGTGCTTGATAACCGACACCGACTCACCGGTGAGGATGGACTGATCGATCCTAAGGGTGGTCGAGTAGATGTGCGTGATGCGGATATCGGCGGGGATCTTGTCGCCCACGGACACCTCAACGAGGTCTCCGGGCACGATCTCTTTCGCGCGCACCTTCTGGATGCCGGACTTGTCCTGGCGCACCACCTTGCCCATCTCTGGCTCGTACTCCTTGAGCGCCTCGATGGCCGATTCGGCGTTCCTCTCCTGCCATACTCCCACCACCGCGTTGGCTATCAGAATAAGTAAAATAACTAAGGGCTCTACAAATGCAGTGAACGTTTCTTCGTGTTCCTCAAACAGCGCGAGAACCTGTGAACGAGAGAGGAGGAGGGGACAGGGAGGGAGTGAAGAGGGTTCTTTTTATTCGCGCCAAATCCAGGGAGGGTTGATTGCCACCAAGGCAATGCTGAGAGACGTGACTTACAAATGAGATGATGGCTGCCAAGAGCAGAATCTTCACCAGGAGATCGTCGAACTGCTCCAAGACCAGCTGCCAGATGCTCTTTCCTGTGGAATACAAACAATGTTAATTAGAATCACGCACTGGGCGGGAGAAGGGGACGGTTCAGGGGCTGTGGACTTGGATTGACTTCGCACCTTCCTCAGTCGGCAACTCTGTAACGAAAAGCAAGCAAAACAAACACGTCAGTCGTCGATTCGAAGGGGGGAGTGTGGCCTGGGGGCGGCTCACCATTGGGTCCATATTTCTTCTGGTTGGTCTTGATCTGGTCGAGAGTGAGGCCGCGCTCGCCGTCCGTTCCGAAAAAGTTGAGAGACTGTTCGACGGTTTTCGAGTGGCCGTCTTCCATTTTGATTCGTTATCCTCTTCGTTCAGTAGCCTGCAGGCATCGATAGATCCGATCCGATTCGATTCGATCCGATCCGGAGGGGGATTTGAAAGTAGACACAAAGCAAAGGCACACACATTTTATTCCGCTGCTGTTTCTGTTTCTGTTTTTTTTTTCTTCTACGGTGATAATGCGCCGTGCTGACTGGAATAGCAAGTGTATGTACATAAGTGTGCACACGATGTACAACGTCTTATGTACCTAATTTACGCTTGTATGGCCGTTTTGCAGTTAAAACTACCTCATTAGGCTGGCCATGTACATACATACGTACATACGTACATACATACATGTGCATGTGCACGGGCACAGGTACGGAGGTACGAGTACGGGTACATACAAGCGTAATATGCAAATTTTGCAGGCACTTTTCTGGCCACTATTAAACGCGGCCAATTGACGTAGTTATCTCCGGACTGGACCCCCGTCCCGTCTAGCCCCCTTCCGTCCGGAGAACATGCTGGAACATTGGCTGGCATTACCCTGGGCGCCCGTCTCCACTCCGCCTATGAGATTCACACACGTGTCACTTCGCACAACAGACGCAGTTTTTGCGAGGGGCTCACCGGAACGCAATTAAATTGAAGGGACTCTGCAATGCGGGTGCTGGTGCTGCGCAATCCACATATAAAACAACGAACGCACTGCGTGTTAAGTACTCTTTTCCACTGATTTTCTATATATTATATCCCATGGCGCTTTTTTCTAAATATGTGTGCTGCTGATAACTATTGCACTAAGTCTCGGGCCGCTCATTACTGGTCGTCGGCGCCGTTCTACCTGACATGACACGACATTATTCACAGGCAGAGCTGACTTAAAACGTCTATCGCCACTGTTACGTCGTTAATCGTGCCTAACCTCTGGCATACGTATTACAAATAACAATGACTATGTTTTACTTAAACTTTATTGCACCTTTAAATATTACGTTTGGTTTATTAAAGCGAAGCGTTGGATTTGCACAACTCGAATGCGATAGCCGGCGCTATCGATAACGCCAGCCGAAGGCGATAGTTGACTGGTGAGTTTTTTGGCTTAAAAAATCCGTTAGGTTTGGTGAGAAACGAAATCGAACCGTTATCACCGTTCGCTCTCTCTCTCTCTTTTCGCTTTTCATAATTCCATAAGGCGCAGAAAAGAGACAACAATATTGTCAAGCGAAGACCGTTCTTTCGCGCATTTTGTGCTCAAATTAATGAGATCAAGAGCCCGCAATAAATAGATCTGGGTGCTGCCAGGTATTTTTTCTAGCAGCGACATTTATAAATTTCAGATTTCAGACACTAGGAATCAGGCCATACGGGAAATATTGAAAGCCAGCCAAGTTTCCCAGCCCAGCAGCAATACATGAATGTTACATTCGGGGGAAGTGCATGTAGCACACGTAACTCGTGATAACGGTGTTACGGGGCTTTCCCGCCTCGAAAATACGTTATTTTTCCCCTCAAAGATTGTCAAGGAAATGTGCTTGGGAAGTGCTTATATTCGAGCAGAGAGACGTATTTCCACAATCATACATATGCATATAGGCTATATAGTCTATATATCTCTAATATACACATGACATCTGCTTGTGTAGGTCTATACATACGTGTGCATTATGGAGCAAAGAAAAAAAATCGCCTCTGTCCGAGATGGTCTATAAATAGAGTCCTAGCACCCGAAAAATACAAGCTCAATTTTGAACATTCGTACATATCTTTATATGTACTAGGGAAAACACATAAATAAGTATGAAAGTACATATACAGAGAGACGATCGTAGGGAGAAATACTCGAGGATATATGTACGTTTTTAACGGCTCACGATATTTCGAGCATTCTAATGGATGTCGACATCTCTGTGAGACGCGAGCGCACGACGTTCCCCCTCGCTTCCGAGTCTTATAATTTCGAATGACAAACCAAATCCCATCGATGAATTGTATAATTCGTGGATGAGTGCGGATGAAATATGGAATAGGTGGCTGTGGCTAGCTGTTTGTGTTCGAAATGACAAGATCACTCTGGCCCAGATCTGGGGATTAGGGCCGCTGGTGCTCGTGCCCGGTCGCAATGACAAGTTCACACTGGCCCAGATCCGGGGCTAAGATATTTATAAACTTTTGATTGCTCCACAATATGGATTTCGGGGGGGCACTTACTAAGATTAGCCACTAAATAAAATAAGCGGGACGAGGGGTTTTCTTTGCTCAGGTTCGTGGAGGTGCGCCTTCGAACGTCTTCTCCTGGCGAATACTCTTTGGGTACAACACTTGACATGCTGCAGTCAACATTTGCCATTCGAATATTTCCCAGCGGTGTTGCATAATCAGATTTTCGATCACAGATACACCTCTGCGCGGCCATGTAGGACACACCACTGCTGGGAACTTTACATCTGTGTCGGATCGAATCTATATTTGTGGTTCGCCCGTGCCTTCGTATTGGTGACATTCAAAATTTGTTCAGCTCGACTCCGGAGGTCGAGGTTGCTGCTCACTGTATGCTGTTCCCCTTACGGCCTCTTTGGAATCGTCGTAGGATTGAGTATATATCTGAGTTGGCGGAGGGATTCAACTGGGATTGCGGGCAGAAACCAAAACTGGGAAGCACTTTGAAACACAGTTTTTCGAGTGTAGTAAGCATGTACATATGTAGAGATGTAGGTTTTCGTATAACTTTTTTCAGCGCGGCGTTGAACATTTGTACAATTTGCGATTTTTTGGTTTTTGGGAATATTTAATTTGGAGTAAATCACTGCGATATTCGCTTTGGAATTGTTGCGGAAAACAAATCAACAAAACTTACAATTATTATTCCTAGTAAAAATTCCGTTATTATATAATAAAAATTTATTTTAGTCGGAAGACCAAGAGCTAACACAAAGATCGCGCTATTATAACGATCAACGGCAACTGAACGCAAGGAGAACGCTGCTCGATGAGAGTGTCTATTTGAATTACAAAATTCATATATTTTGGCAAAATTCCCAAAACTACATACACTCTCTATTTTGGCCCCGGGAAAATACTTTTAGCACGCACAAACTTTGAGCACTTACCACCTATCCGAGATCCGATTGTTGGCGGCGGTTCTGTTCGTTCTGCTCGTCGTGCTTTCGCCGAGATCCGCCGAAGAAGATATACTGTGCCGAGATATATACATGTCTATATAGATATATATACGTATCTTCGGGAGCGCACAGATACGAAAAAGTCTAGAGCAATGTGGGGAGATGATCACTTGGGCCCGTGCCCGTGCCTGTGCCTGTGAGTGTAAACTTATTTCAAAAAATGCACGTGTGTTTGTCTAATATCTAGAAATGGTTATTTTTAAAAACAAAACCAGGGGAAGATAGTAGATCAGGCCAAAGGGTTTGACACTCAAGGGCTTTTCTCTTAAATATCTCACTTTTGTGTTGAAAGTTTATCCCTTCTTTGCCTCAGATACAGAGGAGAAAAGGACTTCGGAATGTTTAAATTACCAGTAGTTATCATTAGATTGTTTTATTGACTTGCCTTATTACATTTACTCGTTTCTATATTTAAATTAGCTTGGTTTGTTAAGCGAAAGTGCATACACACTTCGGTTTGGGGCCCCAGACATTTCTTTCTTTGGCCTTTTCAGCTTTTTCCCCAATTTCAGCCAGAGACTGGCAGCCGTCGCCGTTTTAGCCGCATAAAAATAGTCTTGTAAATGTCTCTCGAAAGTTGGCAAGAGCGAGAGCGCTCTCGGCACACGTTTTTCGTATGATATCCGCTTTGTGCACAGCAACTATTACGACTTTTCATAGAGCAGCCATAAATATGCATTTGGCAACTATTTTACCAGAACTTTTATAAGCTACCTTACCTACGGACAGCCATTCATACATATATCAAGCAAAAAATATTAATAAATGACAATGCAGTCCCAAATGTTTCGTTTATTTTAAGACTGGGAAATCGGGTTCAAATACGTTAGAGTAGCGGCGATAACCAATGCTCGAGGAGTTGGTGAACTTCTTTAAAATCATGGTAGCAAGCTCTAATAATCATGTTTATCTTGTATTTTAAGATAATTTTAAAAGCAAACACCTCCTGCAGAGATAAGCACTGAAACCCCTTTGAAGCGTTAATCGTTCAGAACAGCTGAATCTACCTGTAATTGGCCCGAATAAAATGTACAACCATTTGCTAATTATTCATCTTTTCAGCATAATTTGGCATTGCGTAATGGGGGAACAAGAGAAAAACCAGACAGAAGCGGTTCCTTCGCTACCCTTAACATCAGATCAATCACCTACCTTTTTAAATATATTTACGTCACACAAAGCAATTTTGGGACGAAAATAGAGCCCAGAAACCAAAAAACTATTATAAAAATGTCCATTTACTTGGGTTTTTTCTCTTTTTAAAGGGTATAATTTACTTCCAAGCAAAGTGTGTATGTACAATACCCCCCACCTAGCGTAGGTTCATGTCCTGGTCGAAAATAAATAGGACTCCTTCTTGCCCGAGGTCAACTTGACAGCATTCTCGCTGCCAACAATATTACTTAGGCTGAGAAGGTCATATTTTGTGTAGAGGATTTTCACAGCCATCGCCTCCCCGAAGCCATCCCGCGGATTCTGGTTCGATTCGAGCATCAAGTTGATCATTTCGGAGTAGAAGTGGGGGAAGTTGGGCGGCTGGTACACGATTAGATTCCGGATACCCTTGATTCGCGTGCGCCGGAAGAAGTGTGCTCTTTCCGAGTATAGCAGAACCGACGCTCCGCTGTGGAAGAATATATCTCTCGCCCGGGAAATCTTTTCTTTCTTTGTATACTCATTTATCTGCACGAAACTGACCATTTCGGTCTTGAAGTGATTGCGTATCCGTACGTAATCGAAGTAGCTGGGCACGTACAGCATGCAGTGCGAGAACCCGGGCTTGCTGAACTGGGGCATGATGTGCTTGACGAAGTACTGGAAGCGATCGTCGAATGTTGACTCCACACTGGAGCAGCTGATGCGCTGGAAGACCTGCTCAATGGGCGTCAGCACATTGCGTATGTCCCCCTGCTCGACCAAATTAGCGATCCGCACCTTTCCCTGATAGTTATGGCACTTTCCGTTGAGCACCGCCCGGAATTCCGGGAGCTCGTGGGAGGCAAACAGCAACGTTTGGCGGTAGAAGCTCGAGGCTCCGCTCAGGCACCACGTCCGAACGCGCTGGCAATTGGTGTCGGGCAGCTTCTGCGGCTGCAGGTGCAGATGGTCCAGCGAATGGAGCAGATTCTCCCAGTTCTGGGCGAGGAAGAGTTCGGCCTGGTCAACGATAAGCAGCTCAATCGAGTTTAAAAAGTCAAAATCACTGTCCTTGTCCGTTACGAGCATCCTCAGTCCCAGTGGCGATGCGATGAGCATATCCGAGGAGTCCATGTCGGAGAAGAGAGCCATTGTCTTCTTGGTGAAACGAATTCCCAGCTTAAAGTTATCGTCCGTGTTGCCGCTGAAGGTCTGCTCGTAGTCCACCGGCTTGGGGTTGGTTTTTGGGAAGTATATCGTGTTCCCAGAGTAATCTCCCAGGAAGCGCTCATAGTTGGCAATCGAATTGTTCCTGGCCTTGTCTGTGAGGTAAAGATATACAGATTCTGTTGCTCAGTGGGCTCATATGGCTGACTTACCATCCTGGCTGCCGAATAGCAGATCCCCGATCGTGTTGACTATCTTCTGGGCCGACTCCCGAAAGGGCACAATGAACACCACCTTCATCCGCTTCAGTCCCTGGTCCCTGAAGCTCTCTGGTATGGAGATTTCGTTGGGCGACAGTTTCTGGGACTTGGCCAGAGCCGACACCTTTTCATTGTTGCGCAATATGAGGGATCTGACCTTCAGCATGTGGTTGAGCGCATGCAGGCAGTACACGTATCGGATATCCTCGGCATTGCTGTGGCTGCGATGGGGGTAGTACAGGTCCTGGTAGTTATTCGCAATGTAGAACAGCTCGGACTGCAGGGCGGTGAGCGGGAGCTTGGCGTGGCCACAAATGGACTGTTTTACCTCCAATTTCTGAAGGTCTGCGGAGGTGCCTATCTCTTTGGGTTCACTGCAATCGGGATGGTCTTTGGCATCGGACGAGGACAGCTGAGGAATCTCAAACCTCAAGTTGCCCAACGCCGACCAATTACCCTTGATGGACTTGACATCCTTCTTTGCTATCAAGTCGTTGATGTTTTCGGTGGAGAGCTCAAAGTCGAAGCGCTTTGAAAACGAATTAGAGGTTTCTAGGTCCGCACTTATCCCTTCCGAACGAGTATCCTTCTTGGGCTTTATCTTCTTTTTGGGTGCGGAGGCAACAGGCTCGTCTGTTTTTGAACTCAGAAGGTCGTCTAAAAAGAGAGTTTCTGGTTAATCTTTGGAACTAGTCAGGGAATCCTATTAGGTACTTGTGGGTATGTGATTGAATCCTGTCACAAGTTGTTCATAGAATCCTGCCTCGTTGACGTCGTCCTCAATCTCCGGCAGAAGCTCGGCTACGGGCTCATATTCCTGCTGCGGCGCCGATGCAGGAACTCTTTCCCGGCGATGCGTCTCCTCCATCTGCTTGCTCCGCTGGATAAAGCTATAGTTTTTCGAGAACCTTTCATTGCGCCGCGCTGGAGCAGGTTTCTTGTAGGGCTTGGCCCTGTTTTTCCCATGTTTCTGCTTCATTTCGACTTGTTTGAATTCATTTAAAAACAAAAAACACCCAACACGTGTGCCGTGTGACCGTGGCACTGCCGTATGAATATACCGTTAAGGCTGGCCGATGAAATGTACCAAAATATACTGATTTATTATTTAAACATTTTATTCTGTAATGATACAAAAAATATATTCCATGTGCAGATAAAACGGAACAGCAAACTGTAATCTATTATTATTTTAAAATATAAATAAAACATACTGATTTCGGTGTTGATCTACAAGATGCATATTTAATACCAAACAAGCCAGTTTTCAAAAGCCAAGGATGGCTCTTTCGGTATATTTTCTGAGCCGGACGGTATAAATCGCCGCTCCAGTCCCGGTCACATTTGCAGTTGGGATATGGACAGTGATCGCACGGTGAAAAGGTTAAAGATGTCGGTTTTACAAGAACTTAAAAAAATCACTACAATTGTGGCTGATACCGGCGACTTTGAAGGTAAACACCAACACCAGTACATGTGTAATAGCTAGGCCTAGTACGATTTCTAAGTGCACGTAAGCTACTCCAAAAGCTGGGGCTGAACTTGCGAAGTACAAGCGAATGTCTGGCTCTAAGCTTGTGGTCTTGAGCTAAAGATCATTCCTTTTACCTCAGTTCAGTCCAAGCGGATGTATCTTTTGTATATACAAAGATTCAATTGCACGATAAGCATGCCGAGCAGAAACCATAAACAGAAATTGGAGATCCAGCGGGCGCAGTCACTGTTATCTGTTCGCGTGAAGATCAAATAGAAGTGAAAAGTAAAAGCCGAGCACTGACTTTAGTTTGACCTTATGTGCTTACGTGTGTTGGAAATGTGACCGCTACACGCCGGGGTGACGCAGTGATAAGGTTTCGATTCCGAAACCTGCTCAGACAACGAAAAGTTCAAAGATATTTTGGGACATGCGATCGAGAAATGAAAGTCGCCGTCGATCGTGCAACAGGTTTTGGGGGACAATCTAGAAATTGTAATGTCATTGCTGCTGTTATTATTATTCTAATTGTTCAAGCATTTTAATTTGTTTTTTTCTGTCACCAAAGCCATCAACATCTACAAGCCCACCGATGCCACGACCAATCCGTCCCTTATTTTGTCCGCCTCCTCGATGGAGCGCTACCAGCCCCTGGTGCAGAAGGCTGTGGATTACGCCAAGAAAACCAAGGGGTAAGTAACTGAGAATCAGGAGGATTTATTATGAACACAATTCATATTATTATCAATTTAAGTGCCATTAATTTTTAATTCATTTAAGTGATGTCTAAAAGTATGCTACAAATATTTCCTTGCCTACTTTTGGACACCATTTAAATTGATTTACATTTACGAGCTCCCCTGCAACACACATTTAATAGAATGGTTTCCCTTCTCTTTTCCAGATCCGTGAGTGACCAAGTGGCCGAGGCAATGGATTACCTGTGCGTGCTGTTCGGAACGGAAATTCTGAAGGTTGTGCCTGGCCGTGTTTCCACCGAAATCGACGCCCGCCTCTCCTTCGACACCAAGAGGAGCGTGGCCAAGGCCTTGAAGCTGATTGATCTGTACAAGGCCCAGGGCATTGGCAAGGAGCGAATCCTGATTAAGTTGGCCTCCACCTGGGAGGGCATCAAGGCGGCCGAGATTCTGGAGAACGAGCACGGAGTCCACTGCAACCTGACCCTTCTGTTCTCGTTCGCCCAAGCCGTTGCCTGCGCCGAGGCTGGAGTGACCCTGATCTCTCCCTTCGTGGGCCGCATCTTGGACTGGTATGTGGCCAACACGGACACCAAGAAGTTCGAGCCCCTCAAGGACCCCGGCGTCATATCCGTCACCAACATCTACAACTACTACAAGAAGTTCGGCTACAAGACCCTGGTTATGGGAGCTTCCTTCAGAAATGTTGGCGAGATCAAGGCCCTGGCCGGTTGCGATTTGCTGACCATTAGCCCGTCGTTGCTCAAGGAGTTGGGTAACGAGACCGAGTCGGTGACCACCTACCTGTCGGTGAGCAACGCGAAGCTGCAGGACATCGAGAAGATCACCGTGGACGAGAGCAAGTTCCGCTGGCTGCTCAATGAGGATGCCATGGCCACCGACAAGCTCTCGGAGGGCATTCGAAAGTTTGCCGTGGATACTGTTAAGCTGGAGAATTTGATCAAGACCTATCTTAAGTAAAGTTTCCTCCAATAATCCGATTTTAGCCGCTGGCTGGTGGAGGATGATTGTGTATCTAATGTTTACACAAGCGATTTTGTACTTTAATAAATCTTACAATTAAAAAATACATTCGTTGAGTTTTCCTTTGGGAAAAAAGTACCAGAACACGCCTCATGTGTCCAACAATCTTTGATATTTTCCATTAAATTTGACTTAATCTCAATATAAGCAAGAATTCTAATTATTGAATGTAATATTACAAGAATATATGAAATTGAATGGTTTAAAAGTTCAGTGTCATCGCAAAGTTCAAGTAAAATCGGATAAATAAGTACATATTCGGAACTAAACAACTTTTTATAAGATAAGTATTTTTAAGATAGTTTTCCCTTTCTGCGCGCTGTCCCGAACTGTGTTGTTTCGCTTATCGATAACATGTATGCAGAGCCACTTCTATCGATAGCCTCCTAAAAACATCGATAAGAGTATCTACCTTTGTTGCATCCCTAGGTTGATACATAAAATAAAAAATATATAAAAAGTGAGTTAGTACTGGTATTAAAAGTAATTTTTAAGTAACAAATTCATGCAGTGCGAGCCCGCATTGATCAAGATTATTGGGATTATTGAAAAACGTTCGCTGTCGTGTCAAGTGCGATCAAATTAGCTTTTTCTGCACCTCCGAAAGTTGCTCCCCCAACAGAACCGAATCGTGCACCTATAGTTTTAGCCCGAAGTTGCTCCCATGAATAAAAATGTTCGGTAATTCACGGTAAACAATAACCATTGTCAAACATAGGGAATAATTCGCGCACAGCTCAGTACCCGTACATGCACGTAGTGTGCGGAGTGCTGAGCTAAGCTGAGCTGAGCTAAGCTGACAATTCGCGCAAAGATGTGATTCGCGGAGCAAGTCCGACTTCCTGTCCCTGTCGTCGTCGTCCTGCCTGTCCTTAAACCTGAAATCAGTGAAAAATCGTTCGCGCATGAATATTCCAAATACTATCAGAGATGTGGTATAATATAGTTTCCCAAAGTGTCAAAGAAATGGCAAATATTCGGAGGCGCGGAGCACATACATATTGATATATGTACATACATTTATTTATGTACATCCATTCACACATGCGAACCCCGAGAACTTGTATATATATCGGAATACATACGCACGTATATACGAGTAGATACACAACGATGAGTACACATATCTGTGCAATATATGTACATGCTTAGATCCCGATGAATTTATATGTACATATATTTACATTAAAAATCTGCATATGTACGAATATGAATGTATGTATGTATGTACATCCGTTCGCCCGTTAAGATATATCTTCCTCCAACTCTTTCGGACATCGGACAGACAGACAGCCATAATTAATAGATTAAATACTTTTACGCGTGCATGTGTATATGTATACATTTTTGTGTATATAATAAATTCATATTTGAGTAAAAGTTTAATCAAATTTTCGCCCAAAAATATTCGTACATTTTCGCAAAAAAAAAAATAGAAGTGGCGCTGGCTGGCTGTGTATACAAAAAATATACACAGCCAGAGCCATCTGAATTTTAACTGCTACGAGACGAGCCTGCAGATGAAATTATGTTGGTATCTCTATGTATGTATGTATGTATATATATGTACATGCGTACCTGCACCTTTGTATGCGCGAAAATTCCACCCGCCCTCTTCTTCACCTGTTACACTACGCTGATGAATTCCAATTCGCCTGGCCCGAGAATGTCGGATGTACGCTTACGGAACGGGCTTTGGGCATGGGCACGGGCGTTGCGTGGAGTAATTTTTGATTTTGATTGCACTCGATAATGGGAGCTAGCATGGTTGTCGGATTTGGATTCGAATTGGGGGCCCAAGCTCAGAGTGACTCATGGGACATTCGTGGGCGGGCATAGTTCCAGAAATGTCGCCGAAGCCAAAGCCAAAGCCAGGGCCTATTCTGAATAAGTGTGTGTGTGTGTGTGTGTGTGTGTGTATGCGTATGCGTGTGATGTAGGTCCGCGAATCCTTTTGGAATACACACTTGCCGTTGGTATTTACCATTTGATGTAAACAAAACGATAAGTAATCGCGAAAAAGTGTTGATCGATTACTGCTCCTGCGGCAATCCAGGCTTGGGATGTTAAGTTAGAATATCTTTTAAAACAGTCCATTCTCACAATTAACCATTGTTTCCTCCAATTCCCCTTGCCCCAGCCTGCAACTCAGACCTGTGGAAGCGCTGAGCTGAACGGTGGTGTCACTGAGATCCGTGAGCCGTGAATTGTACATAAGGACATTGTGTATAAAACTCGGAAAACACTCTCAGCTATACTGGAGCAGAACGGAGAAAACACAAGGGGTGCCGAGTCACCCGACGCGAACCAGGAAAACCGTGCGACGTGTTGGTGGACCCCGTGGGCTGCGATGGGTTGCTTTGGGTCGCCCACCTCGAAGCAGTCGTCGTCGGATGTGAACTCGTCGGAGGACTCGAAGAGCCAGAAGCGCCGGAGCGATGCAATATCTAGACAGTTGCAGAAGGACAAACAGCTCTACAGGGCCACGCACAGGTTGCTCCTCCTCGGGGCCGGCGAGTCCGGCAAATCAACTATAGTCAAGCAGATGCGAATATTGCATGTCGATGGATTTTCTGAAACAGAGAAGAAACAGAAAATTGATGATATTAAAAAGAATATTCGAGACGCTATCTTGGTGAGTTTTCGCGCGTGAAAGCCAACTTAATTTAAGCTTTAATTAACGTTACAATGAAAACCCTTTAACCCTCGTCCACTTGCAGACTATTACAGGAGCCATGAGCACACTTAATCCACCTGTAGCTTTAGAAAAGAAAGAAAATGAACCCAGAGTGGAGTACATTCAGGATTATGCATCTAGTGAGTTTGTTTTTTGTTATTAACTATTCTAATACTAATACTCACTTACTTTCCCCGCAGGTCCGGACTTTAATTATCCTCCTGAATTTTATGAACATACAGAAGAACTATGGAAAGACAAGGGCGTTCTTCAAACCTATGAGAGGTCGAATGAGTATCAATTAATCGATTGTGCGAAATAGTAAGTGTTGGCCTCGTTATTAAATGGAAACTTTCGATGTTTGTGTAGCCGAATGTCCGAATATGAAGTTAATATTCATAAAATGTCTCTTTGAAACATGAAAGCAATGGTGCACCGACTTGTTCTAATAGCTTAAATGTGTGTTCTTTCTTGGAAATGCACCAATTGCCGAAGATTAAGATTACTGATTGGATTGGAAGTATGCATCTCTTGACTCTGAGTTAAACAGTGTGGCTAGAATTCAATTTAATCCTTGTAGAAGAACAAAAGTTTATGAAGAAACAGCCGTATTTGTTGTATGAGCTAGTAATACCCAATACCTAGTTAATATCTAGATAAATGCAGCTTAAACTTTGGCATAACTATTAGTATTTTTGAGCCCAAGTAATTCCTTCTACCTGCAGCCTGTTAAAAACTACCTTAAACTACATTTATACACCTTGTATCTCACACTTTAAAGCTTCCTGGACCGAGTTAGCACAATCAAGAATCCAAACTATACCCCTAATGAGCAGGATATTCTTCGGTGCCGTGTTTTGACTTCTGGAATATTTGAAACAAGATTTCAAGTGGATAAAGTAAACTTTCAGTGAGTATTTGTCAAAGTGCTTCCAGTTAATTCCGAGCTAACCACCGCCTTGCCTTACCCCACTCCACCCAATCGTACTACGTGTGCAGCATGTTTGATGTCGGAGGACAGCGAGACGAGCGTAGGAAATGGATTCAATGTTTCAATGATGTAACCGCTATTATATTCGTAACTGCGTGCTCAAGTTATAACATGGTTTTGCGTGAAGATCCCACCCAAAATCGACTTCGAGAATCTTTGGATTTGTTCAAGAGTATTTGGAACAACAGGTGACGTGACGACCCGAGACGCGTGACACGTGACACGTGACTCTTGCATAATGCTCTGGGAAAACTCTGGATATTAACGCCGCTCTTTTTGTTCTCTATATTCCCCTAGATGGCTTCGCACGATTTCTATTATACTATTTTTAAATAAGCAAGATTTGTTAGCAGAGAAAATTAAGGCTGGAAAAAGTAAATTGTCGGAATATTTCTCCGAGTTTAACAAATACCAAACGCCAAGTAAGTAAAATACAAGAACTGCAAGGCCTAACAGCCTAGCAACCTAGAAACCATTTAACGCACACATTTTGGAAGCGCATCCGATTTAAAATGGATCACCGATCGAATGGGGAACTACGCGGCCAAAATTGCCTCTTCAAAATTGAAACGCATTCATATTAACTTAAGAAATTTAATGGATAATATATTTTTGTCTAATTTCAAATGTGCTGTCGACACAGGTGACGCAATAATGGAATCCAATGACGACCCAGAAGTAATACGAGCAAAATATTTCATACGAGACGAGTTTCTGGTAAGTGCTTAGCTACGCTATGCCTTGCCACAAATAATATATATACTTGTGCCTGCTTGCAGCGTATATCTACCGCCAGCGGAGACGGTAAACACTACTGCTATCCACATTTCACATGCGCCGTTGACACAGAGAACATCAAGCGGGTGTTTAATGATTGCAGAGACATTATTCAAAGGATGCACCTTCGTCAATATGAATTGTTATAGGTTATCCTCCCCCATCGCCGTAATGCAAGTAAATAAAACAAATATTAATGACTTACTGTTTTAAATATAATTATCAAATGTAATTTGTATTTAAATAGTCCCTTGATTAAAACAAAACAAAAAATTCGCTGCATTTAGAATCTGGTATGACCTTTCACAAAAACTCAACATTAAAGAATAAATAAATAAACATGTTAATAACAAGTACGAATCGTTTTATTTTTATTTGAGTAAGGTGGGTAATGGGGATGCGCTTTGTTTGCTAACTATCTCTAACTATATAATCCCTTGACATGAAGCGGTATCTTAGGCGTGACTCGATCGATCCGTGTCCGTGAGCATTTTACAATCGTCTGAGAATGGGAGTGGAGTTATCGTCACTAGACCAGCTGGTTCAGTATGCTGAAGCTGGCCGAGGCCTTGTCGATCTCATCGAAGTTCCTTTTCAGCTTGCTGCCCCAGGCGGCGGCGCTGTCCTTGCTGTATATGGGATCCATTCTCACCAGGATCCCGGGCACCATGTCCCGGTGGTGGCTGCTGGCGCCGATTCTCCGATCTGAGCACGACTTAACGGTGTACTTGGCCTTGTAGTCCAGCTGGCACTCGTAGCACACGACGGTCTGTCCGTTGGCGGCGGAAATCAATCTGTGGGAGAGAGGAGGCGAGAAGGGGCTTAAAAATGGATCCCAATGAGGAGCGCGATAAGCACTTTAACTTCCAGGATAGATGGATCTGTTATCTGCACATTTACATATATGCTGTATATAGTACCTTTCTCGATAACATTCGGATAAGACCTGATAACATCAGTTTAATCTTGAATAGTTGATAAGTGTGAGCTGGCCACTGCCTATTCACCTACATCTGTTATTTGCCTGGTTGTTTTTTTGTTTTTATATCAATTCTGGTCTACTTACCTAACTATAAATGGTCCATCGTATTTCTTTGAGCCGGCTTTTGTGGGAAAGAGCATATAGTATTAATTTAAGAAGAGCTTAGGATGGAATAGATTTAGGTTATTTACAAGTTCCGTTTTCTGGGGCGGCTGGCGGGGGAAAGTTATATTTTGTACAATTAAAAACATAAAACTCTTTTATAAATGCAATAATTTATTAACAAATAGTAGCTACATCATTTTATATATATATAAAATAAAGTCCCATCCATGCTCCTTATTTACATTTCATCATCACAATGTCTACACGGCACTCGATACGGTCAAAGATGTACAAGGTATGTGGGATCTTAGTCGGTTAATAGTTGTCTACTTTCAGTCCTTTTAATTAAGTGTCCTCCGCCAATGCTGTCTAAGCCGCGCTTCGACACCTGGCGGGCAAAATGTTTGTTTTTCGCGAGGAATAGGTTCATGTTTCGTAGGAAAAGTTTGTAAAACTCGTTAAAAAAAGGCGATGTCGGTGAAAAGTCGTCGCTGTCTACGAAGCCTGTTGTTCGTAAATTTTCGCTGTTTCCGTTAGCAAATTGTTTTAATGCTGAAATATCTGGGCAAAATAATAAGAAATACACAAATTAATTGTATTATTTACAAACAAAATAGTTATAACTAAAATATAAATTGTAAGATTAAGATTCAAGAGAGAGTTTTTTTTTAATTTCCATTTCTAAGGATTAGATGTGGAACTGAAGGCCTTAGATAGATTTTTGTTCTAGACTTATAGTTCCAGAAATATACACGTCCTGTCCTTATAAGTCAATATAAATATTCTGGTTACCTTCACACAAGTATTTTCCATCCATTAATTCGTCATTGGAAATATCCTAGAAATATGTAAGGTTTATTTAGACAATCCGTGCTATAACTTTGTTAACTTTTGTTTGACACTTTAAGCAATATTTAAATGTATATGGAATTGAGTATAATTTTTAAAAATATTATTTCTAATTCGTATACACTTCAATTTCACAGTAAAGGTACTCACCACGCTCGGCGCCGCCTGGATAAAGTTTAAAAACATCGATACCACCACGAGTACAATAAAAATATTCATATTTCCAATAGTCGTCGATGCACTTGGGGGAAAACACTACTCGCCGGAGTTTTGAAGAAGACTGTGCCTTTTATTCGGCCGCGATTCGCTTTATATCCGATTTTAGTCCTGGGACTTAAACAGGGTGAGGGAAAATATATGATGCAGATAACCAGCGACAGCTGAAAGACCCACAGGAGCGCACCCATTATTAACAGCTTAGTTGTGCGGTTTCCTTTATGCTCTTAATGCGTCACTTGCCACCATATTTCCAACAATTTGTGGTAAATACTCCGACAAACAGACCCGGAGTGGTGTCAAGATTTTAGCAAACATACGTGCATTCAAACCATATGCTCAATTTTATTAGATTTAATTTTCATTTATATAAGAGTTGGAGTTCTCACTCGGTGTCCTTTGCTGTCGTCATTTCCTGTTTAATTCAGTTAAATAACCGCAAAATAAACTTGAAACTTGCTAAAGTTTACTGTGGTGAGGCACTGAAAAAGTGAAATATTTGAAATTGTGCAATTAGGGTAAACTTTGTTAAGGATATATTGTAGTTTTCAGTCAACTAATTTGTTTAGGATTGTCGTGATATATCCAACATTCTGAATGAAATAAAAATGTTGTCATTTAGAATTTAACTTTAGCTTAACTTGAAGTAGTAGTTTAGCTAGAATAGTATTTAAATTGTCGAAATTCGAAAAAATGTTACTTTTCTTTTTATGCTCAGAACATGTACCTCATGTTCATACATAATATGGTCAGAAATGACTCCTTCACAGCGCTGCAACCTGCTTACTAAAAGTATAATACCCTGAAAGGGTGAAGTAAACTAGTTACGGGTAGCGTGAAAATCTCCATGGAGTTTGCAATTCGAATTAGACGTTCCTTTCGTAGGTAAATATAATGTCGTCTAATTAAAAACCTTTAAAACATATCATTGTAGACGGCCGTCCACGTAGTGACGATGAGCAGCGAGAGCGTGCGGAAGGCAATTTCAGATCACGATTGTCCGATCGAAAAACAGGGATATGTCAATCAAAAAGTATCATTTTAGGAAAAGGTTGTGCATACTTGGACTTTTGAAAAATGAGCTAGCTTAGAAGAAAAGTTACCCCCTTTTTTCAAGTGCAAATGAAATTTATTTTTTAATTGGACTTGTTGAGGCCTGTGTAGCAAAATTTCCAATTTTTGTTGTAAGGTCGTATTCTAGATCTTAAAAGACACATCAGTCATATCAATCCCAAACTCCGTTCGAAAGATATTCAATTATCAAGATATTATATTAAACAACTCGAGCTGAACTACTTTTTTCTACCGCTTTTGGTTTTCCAGCTGTTTCTAGATATTTTCGTCACTTTTATCGTACCTCATGGAGTAAATATTTGTTTGATTTATTTATATAACACGGAATAGTTTAAGTTTGCCATATTCGGAGCAGATTGTACCCAGCTATATAATATTGTCTTCCGATTTAGCCCAGTTCGAATTATAGTACCTGCAATATGAATGAGATGAGCTTCGACTGAGACTCTAGTTAGCTCGGAAACATACAAACAGCCAGGGCTAGATCGACTCGGCTGTTGGTGCTGGTGCGGAATATAAATAGATACTCCAAAGATTAGGGAAGATCCTTCACTGCGCAGCAATTTATTAACTCAAATTATAATGGCTATGCGATGGTATAAGAATAGAACATATAACACTGTTCAATCAATGTACATTATATTTTCCTTGAACTAAATTTCCTAAGAAAATTCGAAAAACATAGGAAATTCCGTTACCTAATAAATTGGCCAAATTTCGACCAAAAATTTCTGTGGCGCGGTCCAATTCTGGCCGTTCCGATATATGTTAGTTCCCAAAGAAGTAGTGTATGCAAAAGAAATAATAAATGATTATAAAATTATTAAAACTGTGACTGTATAAAAATAAGCAATCGATTTTTTGTTTTGAAGTAAATTAGAAATTCTTTTTAATACACTTTGTATTAAATCATTTCAATAAATTTATCTAGACGAGTCGCACAAGAAAAACAATGGGAATGGAACATAAATAAAATGAACACCCTTGCTTTTTGCTTACTGTCTCTATAAAAAAGACTTAATAAATCTAATTCAGATAAACCAATCAAATTTACCGATAAAAAATCAAAATAAAAACAAAATATTAAAATTGTAATTGTCAATCAGCAATTGAATGTTCCTAATTCCATTTTCAAAGTACCCCCAATATGAATTAATCGACTTCCACTAATGACACGAATCACCCTGTTTGAAATATAATGTTTTCTTCTTAAATTATAAAATCAGCACAAATATTGCGAAATGTCACGATTTCTGTTGTCCTCCCGGAGATTGATTCCCCAGGTAGGTCCAACTGCTCTGCGCACACGCACCCCCTTCCCCCCGCTTACAAACCCCGGTAATTGTACTTGCAGCAAGATTTCTTGCTCGCCGGCTCATGGATTTCGACCCTGCAGCCGCACTCCCGAAGGGGAAAGGCCTCCACACCGATAAACATGTGTGTTATGTTTGTGCCCCAGCAAGAGGTATGTTCGCACGTAGGCCTCCGAGTTGGGTTTGCTCCCATGTGTAGTATAATTGCAGGCCTGGGTGGTGGAGCGGATGGGCCGCTTTCATAGGATTCTGGAGCCGGGCCTGAACGTATTGGTGCCCGTGGCGGACAAAATCAAGTACGTGCAAAGTCTAAAGGAGATCGCCATCGATGTGCCGAAGCAGAGTGCCATTACCTCCGACAACGTGACGCTCAGCATCGACGGCGTGCTCTACTTGCGCATCATCGACGCTTATAGAGGTAAGTCGGTGGTGAATGATGAGGTATGTGGTTTTTAGCGCCGGTTATATCACCCGCCTAGCTTCGTACGGCGTGGAGGATCCGGAGTTCGCCATCACGCAGCTGGCCCAGACCACAATGAGGTCGGAGCTGGGCAAGATGTCGCTGGACAAGGTGTTTCGCGAGCGGGAGTCCCTCAACGTCAGCATCGTGGACTCGATCAACAAGGCCAGCGAGGCGTGGGGCATTGCGTGTCTGCGTTACGAGATCCGTGACATTCGAGTGAGTACGCTCCATCTTGGATGCCGCATCATAGTTCTGTAAACATCCTCCTATTTCAGCTGCCCACGAGGGTCCACGAGGCGATGCAAATGCAGGTGGAGGCGGAGCGGCGGAAAAGAGCGGCCATTCTGGAGTCCGAGGGTGTTCGCGAGGCGGAAATCAACATAGCCGAGGGCAAGCGGAAGTCCAGGATCCTGGCATCGGGTTGGGTCTAGAACAGTTCACAAAATCATATTGGTACTCAAACCCTTCTCTTTCCCTCTCCCCCCGACAGAGGCCGAGCGACAGGAGCACATTAACAAGGCCAGCGGAGAGGCGGCCGCCATCATCGCCGTGGCGGATGCCCGGGCACGCAGCCTGCTGGCCATAGCCAAGTCCCTGTCGAATCTGGTGAGTGTTGAAAGAGTAAGCTGGACAAATACTTCGGTTCCAGTTCATGAAACCCCTCGTTAGCATTACACACACAAAATAAACTGAAAGTCGGGGATGTTTCAACCGGAGTATGAGCACCGCCTGCTGCAGCAGATGGTGGGCGGCAGCAGCAGCGGCTCCGACAACGCAGGCAGGCAGCAGAGGGAACTGCGCTGCATTCCCCAGCGGGCGGGCAGTCAGGCCGTCCGGAATTTTCACTTGCCGACTGACTTGAGTCCCGACGAAGCGGAGCCGCAGGCAGACACCGAGAAAGAGGTGTCTCCCAGCTCTCCGTACGCCTGTCTGCTGCGCAACGAGCTCCTGGACGGGGAGATCGCCTCCCTCGATCAGTGCAAGGAGAGCACGAAGATCCATGCAGAGACTGGCGACTTTAGGGCGAGGGAAAACACGCGCCTGTACCGCTTCGGAGACGAGACCCGGCCCCGTGAGCCCCCTTGCCTGCCAGCCCAGCGCACGCCGTTCGCAAACGTGAGCGAGACCAGCCAGCGGCTGCTGAACAGCTCGGTGAAGAGTCGCACGCCACGCAGGCTCTCGCGAGTCCCGTACAAGATACTCGACGCACCTGAGCTGCTGGACGACTTCTACTTGAATCTCATTGACTGGTCGTCGGAGAACATCCTGGCCGTGGGCCTGGGATACTCGGTTTACCTGTGGAATGCCGTCAATGGCCAGGTGACGCGGCTCTGCCACTTTACCAATGAGGATAACCTGGTGACGGCTGTCTGCTGGCGCAACGGGGGCGGCGGCGGCGGTCACGAGGTGGCCATTGGCACGCAGAATGGCCATGTGAGCATCTGGGATGCCAGGCGGCAGAAGCAGCTCAACCGCATGGGAGGGCATGCGGCGCGAGTGACCGCCCTGACATGGCTCGGTAATAACTTGAGCAGTGGCTCTGGCGACAGCTCCATCCTGCAGCGGGACGTCCGAACGCCGCCGGCGCACATCTCTCGGTGCCTTCGTGGGCATCACCAGGAGGTTTGTGGTCTGCAGTGGTCGCCGTGCCAAAAGTACTTGGCCAGCGGTGGCAACGACAACCGGCTCTTGGTGTGGACGGATAATTGTCCGGAGCCCGTGTATGCATTCGAGGAGCACAAGGCGGTGGTGAAGGCCCTGGCCTGGTCGCCGCACAAATCCGGCCTATTGGCCAGTGGTGGCGGCACCGCCGATGGCTGCTTGCGTTTCTGGAACGTCCTCACCGGCAAGATGGTGCAGAGCATCGACACCGGTGCTCAGATCAGCAACCTGGCCTGGTCCCGCAACACATCCGAGCTGGTCACCACGCACGGCTATTCGCAGCCGCAGGTTATTGTGTGGCGCTATCCCTCCCTAAAGCAGGCGGTCCGCCTCTCCGGGCACACGCATCGAGTGCTTTATCTGGCCGTCAGTCCCGACAACGAGTCCTTGGTCACGGGCGGCGGCGATGAGACGCTGCGCTTCTGGACGGCATTCAGCAAGCGGCAGCCGCCGAAAGCGCCGAGCTCCGTGCTCAGCCTGAACCAGATCATACGATGAGAGCGATGTTTCCGGATATTATATATTTCTTATTGCCAAAATACCCGAAAAATAATTGTTTATAAATTATTTTGCGTAGAAGCACACATTAAAGGCCTTTTTCGCGTTCATTGCAGGACGGACAGAACGCCGCTTCCCTCACGCTGGCCGAGCAGTACATTGGAGCGTTCAAGCACCTGGCCAAGACGAACAACACCATGATCTTGCCCTCTAATCCTGGTGACGTCAACAGCTTCGTGGCCCAAGCCCTGGCGGTTTACAACCACGTCTCCACCTCCAACCAGGCCAGCATCAAGCCGTCGGAGAACGCCAAGAGCATGAACGCCATCCTCAATGCGAGCAATGCGGCCGAGTACAACCAGTTGGGAGAGGAGAAGAGCAGTGTGAAAATGAATATTGAATAAGATTGAATAAAAGATTGTTGCTATTACATCATCATCGTTACGTTATTACCAAAGACACTTAGTACTTCTAAGATGAGTAACGACCATACATTTGATTTGCAATATGCGAGCCACTCTCACAAAGTTGAGAGCATGGCATAACTATGGAAGCCTCGTCGAGAGAACTGCCCTCTTTTGAAGACTCTATTTGTCCTGTCGTTCGCTTGCTATCTCTTTCTATGAGTTGATGAGACTTCCTACTATAGTTATGCCATGGAGAGCGCGCTCTATAGCCGCTCACTCTCTCAGTCTCCATTGCAACCGTATAGAGCGGCGGCCGACGACTGTGTGTGTGTACTTACGGATTAGGCTGCAGTAATACAGCCTCTCGTATGGCGTTTCGCGTCTTAGTACTTCTAGTGTCTTTGTTATCACCCACCACCAGGCGCGGCATTTTAGACGTTAATAAAAGCAGTTTCTAGAAAACAAAACATCTCTTTATTGGCCTACTTCGGCAGATACTTCAACAGGCGAACTTCGTGCGACAGCCACAGGGCGAAGCTGAGCAGGATCAACGAGCCGGACTGATGGGCGGTGGCTAGCGGCACAGGTACGTAGTTCAGCAGGGTGGTTACGCCCAGCGTGGCCTGGGTCCAGGCCATCGCCACCACGGCATTGATTGCCCAGTTGGCCCGCTTGGGCAGTTGCAGCCGCATCCGTCTGGTGACCAGCCAGAGGGCCGTGGTCAGGGTCACCGTGCTGATGCCCAGGATGCGATGGTTGAACTGCACTGTCGTCGGATTCTCGGTTATGTTCCTCTGCAAGGGCTGGAACTGCCACATGTCGTCGGGTATCCAGCTGTCGCCCATTTTGGGGAAGGAGTTGTAGACCAGGCCAGCGTCCAGTCCGGCCACAAAAGCCCCCGAAACGGCGGTCAAGAGGACCATGGCCTTGGTGAGGTGCGACAGGCCCTTTATGTTAAATGCGTTCTTGGCCTGGATAACAAATGTGCTGGTCGGCATCAGCATGGACATGGCCCGGGACAGCGAAAGGGCGTACAGAACAAAGGCTGCTGCCAGATGGGAGGCCAGTCTGTACTGGGAGACGCGAGGGACGTCGTTCGGATCCTGGAATCTGTCCTCCAGCCCCGACTTGACCATGTACCAGCCCATCAGGCCCTGGAGGCCGATCAGCGTGCCCAGCAGCAGGACGCTTTTCTTGGTCTTGGCACAGAAGTACCCCTTCTTCCAGAAGTACGCGGCAGGCAGAAGGAAGAAGCCGCCGATGGCACGACCCCACATCCTGTGGATATACTCCATCATGAATATGAACTTGAACTCGTCCACGGTCATGTTTACATTTTTCCTAAACAAAAAAGGGAACCCCAATGAGAACGAGTGGGCAGGATTGCAGCTGGGTGTACCTACAGCTTATACTCTGGATATTGCTGGTACTTCGTGAACTCCTGCACCCACTCCTCTTGCGTTCTGGGCATGCGTTCGCCCGTCAGCTTCCAGGTCACCATGGAAAGCCCGGACTCGGTTAGCCTGGTTACGCCGCCTGAAAGCGAGACTCGCGTTAAAATAAAAACCACTTTCAAGGAGATAATATACATAAGTACCTAGGCCGACGGCCACAAACACCATTCCGCTGACGCCCAGGAACCATCTGCCCACGATTTTGTCGCTCTTTGAAATACTTATTGGTTTAATCGCAGGGATTTCCTGCAAGATATGATGATTATTATATATTTGTTATGACATGTAATCACTCTGCTGCACTACCTTTATCGCTGTTTGCGCAACAGTTTGGTGCAGCCGGGGACCCGGCACCAGGACCTTTATAAGACTTGTTCTTTTCTGCAGCAGTCGCAGCATAATGCTTAATTAATTATGACAGATAATTATGATTAAACTAAACTTTTTGAACTTAATATAAGTGCCGGTGGTCCGGCTGGGATTACGCAGTGTGCCGTTAACACTTTTTACCCAGATCCCGTAACGCCTTGAAAAGAATGCTGAAAAGCTGTGGAAATGAAACATCTTTTCGCAAGCTGGGCACACTATCGTCGTCGCTTTTAATAAAAATTACCGGCTCTTGAAAACAATTTGGAAAAACATAATGGAAACCACTTTAAATACGCAGTTCGAGCAGCTGCAGAAGATCATCGACGGGATTCAAGTGGCCAAATCCAAGGTACATCGGCGTTTGGTCTCTGCGTGCAATATATATTGAGTATTTTCGCAATGTAGGGACAGTCAACGGACGAAGGAAGGAAGGCCGCCACTCTGATGTTCGTGGCTCTGAAGCACGCAAACCGCGAAGTCAAGCAGAAGATCAAGGACGGGCGGGACAAGCTGCACATGGAGAAGTCCAAGGTGGACCTGAGCAGGCTGCAGCTGCAGAATTTGCTGTACGAAGTGAGCCACCTGAAGAAGGAGATTGTGCGCTGCCAGAAATTCAAGAGCCGCGACACCCATTTGGAGTTGCTCTCTGAGACAGAGTACTCCAGCCAGTTGCCGGGCATGGCGAGTGCCAAGGCCGATGTGTCCGGTCACAAGAAGCACGTGCACCGCCTGGAGTGCGAGCTGCGACTGAGGAAGGATCTCGACAAGCAGTACAGCTCGCTGCTCAACTCGAAGCAGGAACTCCTGCAGGCAAATCTCAGCCAGACGCAGAGGTACACCTCGTTCTCGCCAGCCCTGCGCACCCTACTGGGGGCCACAAAGCCCCTGCACGACGCCCTGCAGCTGTCCCTCGACCTAGAGTGGAAGCTGAGTGCCGTGTTCAAGTATCTGCCCAAGCCGCTCTACATTTCGTTCATAAACCTGCAATCGCTGCAGAGGACTTGGGAAGATCTATCCTTCACCGCCGAAGTGGTGGGCTTTGAGAGCGATGCTCAAATGCAGGAATTGCTCAAGGAGAAGCGTCAGGCCAATGGCATTAAAGGGGAGCCCAAGGATTTGGATACCTTACTGACTCCCCATGCCCTCCACATTCGGCTGACGGTACGTACGAGCGAAGGGTTAACTTTGGGGCTTATCCAGAGCTTACTTCAACTCTTTTACGACCTTGCAGATTGGAAACTCTGGAGCCAATCAGCTAATCTTGCTCATTCGCTACTTCGAGCTGATCAAGTGCGCCACAGTGTGGGCCCAAGTGTCCTCTTCCAGCTCAGCCAGCAACAGCCAAGGGTAAGGAGTCAATTGGTCAGGGGAAACATAATATATTTGCGATCTTTTATAGGGAAACCAACTATATTCACAATCTCCTTCGACACCTATACGCCAACGATATGGGGGAAGCAATACCCATTCCGGGCATTCAGTACGAGGTATATATACACGAAAAAATATCATAATTCAATAGCTAACAAGTTGTTGTCTTCCAGTTGGGCAATTTGGATCTGACAAGCGAGGAGTGCCTGCGGTATTTGGAGGACAAGGACTTGGGAAAACCCTTCTGCTGGCTGCAGAGCATGTGCCTCATTCCCACAACCAACGGCTCCATGCTCGAGCGTAATCTGAACAAGAACACCCGGGACATCATAGCCCGCATCGAGAGGCGCTGGAATTCCTGGCTGCGACTGAGCCAGCAGATCCGCGGCCTGACCTACAAGGACATTGATTTGTACACCTTAAAGGAGAACATCTACCCGGTCGGGTTGTCGTGCAGCTTGGTCCAGTGGACAGCCATCACACACGAGGAATTTCATGCCCAGAACTCGGACGTACTGAAGATTTCGTCAGACGAGAGGGGCATTACATACAGCTCCTATCGCGCCGTAATTGTGAGAGGCTCAGCCAAAATGGAATGCTTCATCCGGGTGCCGAGTAACTATCCCCTGGAGATGCCCCTATGGATCCTGACCGTGCACTGGAACGGCTGCCACACGTCCCAGAATAATGCGGCCATCAAGGTTTGTTGTCGTTGGATTTACGTTCCTAATACCTTAACCTCCCTTTGAACCCCGTTGCTCAGATGATGGAATACTGGACGAACTCGCTGCAGCCCAAGCAGCTGGGGGCGAACGAGCGCCTGCTCTATGCCCAGCTCTTCCGCACCATATACAGCTTCGACATATTCCTGGAGACGGAGGGCTCCATGCAGAGCACCATAGAGTACGCCAAGGAGAAGCCGTACATTAGTGCCTTCTCGAAGCGGAGCCGCTCTCGACCCTACAAGTACATCAAGAAGGGTTCGGTGTACGCGTTCAAGCAGTGACCTGGAGGCGTCTTACCAAACGGAGTTCACAGTTTCTGTTTATTACGTTTAGTAATACAATAAATAAGTAACATTTGTAAAGCTAGCTGCGACTTCACTGGCAGTTGATCTTCTGGGAAGTGGTCGCTGCCAGGGATCCAGGCGGAAGCGCCGCAGCGGATGCACTCTCCACCGACTCCCGACTCTCGTCCGGCATCACCTTGTCCACCACGTGCTTGGCAATCAGGCCATCGTCGCCCAGATAGCACACGGAATAGCCGTCGTACCACGCCTCCTGGTCCTTCAGCACCTCCTTCAGCTGCCAGATCTTGTACTTCCAGAACTGGAACATCACCTTCAGGCCGGATATGCCCCTGACTCGCCACCTTATGCGCACCGTGTAGTCGTCGGGGTGCTTCGTGATCTTCAGCACCTCGAACTTTACGTAGGCGTACTTCAGGTGCCCCACCGTCCTCAGTATGGCAATCTGTTTGACGTAGTGATACAGGCCGACCGTGTGCTTGCCCGTGATGTTGTTCTGGAAAATTAGGCCCGGGCTGTAGATGGAATAGTCCAGCGGCTCCACGAACAGCTTGGGAAGGGTGCTCCTCAGCACCTCGTAGGCCCGGTCCAGGTCCTCGGGCTTTCTGGCGTTTTCTTTGGGGCTGTTGCTGGGGTTGCTGGAGGTGTCTGCATTGGCGGTGTCGTTGAAACTCCGGCTGTGTTCTATGCTGCTGTCCATTCGATGGCCATTTAACAGCCTGTGCCCACAGCCTGCCGCCTCTGGTGCGGGCAGCCGCGTGGCGCAGGCCAATGCGCGTTCCTTGATGCACCTGGTTGCCAGCCAGTGGCTCCTTCTTATTGATAACATTCCCAAATTTCGCATCATTTTGTCCAGCTCACTGACAAGGAATTATGTACACTTCATCAACCGGATAGCTCGATTTCTCTCCACAGCTTTACGTCGGCTGCAGTTTAATCAAACCGTTCGTCGTCAGTCCTGGTCCTGTGTGGAGTTTCTTTTAGTTTGCGGACTGCAGGAATCGGGATATGTCGTGCTCGTGTTTAGGTAACAACATTTGGAGGAACGTTCGGCACAAAATCATATGGTCGGCAGATAGTGTGGCCGTGGCTAGACTGTAGGAAAATATCATTAAATAAAATATTTCCCATGAGCTCAATTTCTTAATTTTAAACATTTACTAGGTCGATAAAAAACCATTACTAATTTGTTGTTTGATTGTTTTTGAGGCATACATTTGCTGTAAGAGCGTTCTGGCAAATAAATGCCAATTTTTCACATTTTGAATGCAGAAGTCTCTCAAAACTTTCCTAGAAGAAAACGTAATTAGAAACTTTATTAAAAAGAAAAACAGATTTAACGATGTCTGCTCCTTACGAATTTTCCAAGTTAGTAGTGTACCTAAAAGCCAAAGTTAATGGAAAGCAGCAAAATTGGCAGCATTGAGCCGTAGTTCCCAGAAAGTTGGTATTGGTCAACACTAGATTTCTAAGTGTGTTACCGTATTTAAGTTGGCGCGATTAACCGTTGTTATTTTGGAAATAGCGTCGCGCGTCGTTTTGTAAAAGTAAAATTGATCTAAGTGCTTTTCCTTTAGTGCTAAATCATTGTGCTACCGGAAATCCAGTACCTTGCCTCGTCTCGTTTTTTTCCTTAGATCGTGCGCACGTTAAAAAGCCAATGGGATAATACAAACGAAGACTTTATATATTGGCGTTAATGTTGCTATATCAACATCCCGTTCCCCTAAAAAACTAAGCTTGTTCCCTAACATTTGCATAAGTTGAAAAACCCCACACGCGGCACATAAAATGGCGGATGATTATCATGGCTCCAAGGTCAAGGATTCCGCAGATTGTAAGCTGCCTGCGGAGGCTTTCAAAAAAGGTAATGATAATTGGAATTCATCCAGCATTATTATTCTTAAATAAATAATAAATAAAAATAAATAAATAAAATAAATAAATAATACAAAATAATACTCTCTTATCGACCATTAGGCGCTTCCAAGACAAATAGTTACTCTCAGGCTTCCGTTAATACTAAAAAAAAACGCCTGATTTCGAATTCACGGCACATGAACGCTGCTAAAAGGATAAGGGTTTCTACTCCACCTCCGATCCATGGAAATACTAATCCAAAGTTGGTAGACGAAAATCTTCCCTTCGCGGTCGGGGATTCCAAGAAAATATCGCAGAAGCGACTGCCAGCCGTAGATATACGCACTGGATCCACCAAGGCCAAAGAGGCTCCCAAGCAGTTGGAAGAAAAAAGGAAATCAAAGATTTCCCATATTGGATCCGATAAGAAACCAAGAAAGAAGGAAGATGCTAAGAATATCAATCTTCATTCGTCTTTCGACATTGAACAATTTATTCCTTTGCAAGAGAACGGGCTGGTTCCCAGGAATGATGGTAGCTCAGGAAGGAATTACAATATAGGAGGGGATGGCAAGCGGCAGCTACACCGGGAAAATATCACGCTGAAGAACCGGTATCGTTTACCTTTGTTCTTTATAATTTCAATCAGTAGTAACAGAGCACATTTACCTTCAGATTGGTTATTCAGGCTGGCAAGATGGATGCTCTCAATGAAAGGCTGTGCCGGCAGAAGCAGGTCAATGAAGAGCTTAGGGGGATGTATAAGGATGCCGAGGCGCACCACGCTACCCAACTGTCACTTAGGAACTCAATTATTGGCAAGCAAACGGTTGAGCTTAATGAGCAGGCATTGAAAATCGAACATCTTAAACTTGAGGTAATGTAATCAGGGTATTGGCATCTTCGGAACATTCTCCAGTGGTATTTGATTTATCTTATTGAAGCTGACCAAAACGAAGATGACTAATCCCGAAGTGACTAGTCTTCGCAACGCACTCGAGATAAATGTGGCGCAGTTACGGGACTTCAAGCTCGCATTGGATAAATTGAACGCTGGAAAGAGCCTTTTTGAGGTATGTTTCTTGTACTTATATTAGTATTTGTGGAGTTACGTATTTATCGAATTAAGAAAATTATAGTCTGTAATAAACTTTCATTTATTTGTGTTTCTACCGGTCACCAGAGAGATGCAGAGTTCCCAGAGCGGCAGAACCCTCCAGAAACCCCTATGGATAAAAACGAAAGAATTCAGATCTCCCTCAATGAACGCATTGAAGAACTGGAGGCTGCTCTAGTCACGTTAATTGAGATCAACGGAGACTACGCTAGAGAGTTAGCTGCAGAAAAGGCTCGCTCCGCCAACGGGGTAATTTTGATAGATTTACATTAATTAATCCTCCATTACACTTATTACTAACATTTCCTTTTTGGTAGACTGTCATGTTGAGCGTGAGCCAAATGATTCCAATTGATGACAATAATGACAATAATTCTACACATTTCTTTGCAGAAAAACGTACTTGGATTGCAAGATTGATGAACGGCGAAAATATTACATGTGAGAATGTGAGTCTAGACTCTAGAGTATTTCCGGTTAAATCAATTTTTGTGAAGTCGTTTATGTTGTAACAGGAGACCTAAGTTTAGCAAATGCGTGAAGGAATCCGAAACTTTAATGAAATAATCTTTTTTCTGTTGTACTTTAATAAATATATTAAACCCTTTTTCTTATATTTTTCTTATACTTATACAATCAAGATGCCGCACACCATACGAATTTCCGCGCTGGCTCCAGGCTCTTGAAATTTTGCTTTAAAAGCCAGAGAGAGCGCGACCTAGAGCCAGCCCATGGCATAACTATAGTTAGCCGCTCACTTGTACGCATACGCTTGTATGTGTGCGCACGTATTCTCAAGCGTTCTATATCTGTACCCACACATGCAATTTTGTGAGAGCAGAAAAAAAATGTGATTCTCGTCGCATGCTGAAAAAATTGTTGCATATGGCAATTCCAATGTATGGTCGTTAGTCATCTTTATATTAAAAATACTTTGGTAAAACTTTGGTAGCTCCTTGCTCTTGTAGTCTCTGCGATCTAGGTTTTTATCAGTTAATTGTGTTTTTTTTCGTCTTTCTGAATTTAGCTTCCCTAAATTGACGCGCCTGGTGGTACTGTTAAGGAATGAATGTGTCGGAGAATCCTCCGCCTGCATGTTACATAAATATTCGGATATAGGAGTAAAAGGGCATAACAAGATAAGCTCCAGACAATGCCTTTCTTTAAGTCCTCTTCTGTTTATTTTTTCCTAATTATCCAATAACCAAAACTGTAATGAAATAAATCTTCATTAATATAGTTAATAATTAAAATACTTAAGCCAATGGATAGTATGGTGATTCTTATAGTGGGCCAAGAATCTGTGACACTGCTAAGGAAACATACATACATACATACAAAATGTAAAGATTTCCCTATTTTAAAACCTTGGTGAGAGGCAAACTCAAGGTTCAATGAATATCGAATCCTGGCGATAGGCGCCCTCCGACTCGATTCGATTCCCCTGTAAAGGGAAACTGTTGCATTTTGCAGTACTAAATGGGATTTTGTGCGCAGGAATTCTGCGCAGACCAGGCGGTTACAAGCTCCTCGAATCACACGCAAATCTGGGAGGGAGCACACACATATATTTGTCTACAAGTAAACACGTCGTTGTTTACAGACACACTAGCCATATAATACTAATTTAAGCTAAAGAGCTTTCGTTCGCTGAAAAATCGACTTTTATTTGAGCTTAAAACCTATAAACCCTCGCGCGTAGCATGACGCACTAATCAGTGACGGTATTAATGAGTGCCAAATACGTGATTTAGTTTCTGCTAACCTCAGTATTGAGAAAAATCAATAGGGAGTAAATAAAATGTTACATGCCTGAAATACGCTTTGCGGAACTATAAAACAATATACATATACACCGTGTGGCTGCTCCCAAGATGTACGGAATCACTCAATCAACTGTAAACGTAAGTCCTGCACCGGCTATGGCCAGGTAGAAGGCCTAGCCTGGTGGTTCCGATTAAAAGTTACTGGGGAGCCTCGCCTTGACTCGCCTACTTTTCCGACTTGCGGTTATTGATTGGCAATTAAACGCACTCTTCGCGACTCAATACGAACCGTCCACTTTCAGAATCAACGCTTTCGAGTTCGTGATATGGATAACGAGCAAATCATGTCCACTTTTGGGAACATAGGACACTTGCTGAACATCGCCGTGGAGCGATTTATAACGATTGGCGAGATAATTGCCGAGGAGAACATCGACATAAAGGGCGACATGTACGAGGCGGCCAAGGAGGCCCGAGACGCTGGTGAGTTAATGCATCGATTTTATAGACAGACTTTCGCAATTTAATGGTTGCCCCGCAGGAAAATCGATTGAACACCTTTGTGATATATCGCCACTGGGACTGGGGGGTGGTATGGAGCTGCGACACCACATTGAGCCCCTGAAGGACTACGGCGCCATTATCTTGGCGGCGCGGTCCCTTCTCTCCTCTGTCACGCGGATCCTACTGCTGGTCGACATTATTGTGGTGAAGAAGCTCTTAACTGCCAAGAAGCGGGCATCCGAGAGCCTGGAGAAGCTGGAGTCGGTGATGAACTTCACCGAATTCGTGCGTGCGTTCTCCGTCTTCGGGACGGAGATGATCGAGTTAGCTTACCTCACTGGCCATCACCGCAACTCCTTCAAGGAGGAGCGGCGGCGGGCGCAGATGTTCTCGGCCCGCCAGATCCTGGAGAAGTCCATTGCCATCCTGCTGACGTCGTCGAAGAACAGCTTGATCCACAGCGACTGTGTGATCGTGAAGGAGAACCGCGACACCGTGTTCTGCCAGATTAGACGGGCCATGGACCTCATCCACTTCGTGGTCAAGGACAGCATCTTTGACACGGCCAAGCACATGCCCTTCGACAAGCAGGCCAGCAACCCGAACTATGAGAACGAGAGCATATACACGACAATAAAGCGCATTGTAAACCTCATCAAAAGGTACAAGTACCAGATGAACTACTACGAGAGCAACAACGAGGGGAACAACAACTCCGACGCGTACTTCAATTTCCTGGACGACGACCTCTGGAAGTCGGAAAAGAACCTGGCTCCCGCGGTGGGCGGGGCAGGGGGTCGCATGGTGAACAATACCAACTTCAGGAAGCACGTGAGCGCCGAGAGCATGGACCTGCGCGAGGAGCTGTCGGTGGCGTTCGAGAAGCTGTTCGAGAAGGCCCACGACTTCACCGACTCCCCGTACATCAGTCACAACCATCGAAAGAACATACTGTCCTACTGCGACAACTGCAAGCTGGAGTTCGATCTGTATCTGAACACGATCATGAAGGAGCAGCATCAGCACGAGACCGCGGGCGTCCAGCTGAAGGGTCGCGAGCCCGAGCTGGGGATGCTGAGCAGCCTGGAGGAGCTGTGCAAGCAGCTGGTCATCTCCGTGTCGAGCCAAATCGAGGACTTCAACGAGTCGCTGAAGATCTGCTCCAAGCTGGTCAAGTCGTTCCACGTCCTGGCAACGAACTACGACATCGACAATCTGAACCAACGCTCCACGAAGTTCCACGACTGCTGCGACCACATCTTCGACATCTGCAAGCTGTTGCAGCACATTGCGCCGACGGAAAAGCTGCAGGTGCAGGCCAAGTGCCTGGCCATCAACCTGCGCATCTACGGGCCGCAGGTCTTCATTGCCGCCAAGATCCTGTGGAAGTACTCGAACAGCAGTGCGGCCAACGAGAACTTCGAGTCCTTCTCGGACATGTGGAAGTGGCTGACGAACGAGATATCGATGATTGCGAAGAAGATTCTAGTATCAATTAATACAACTAAGAGCGACAGAGAGCCTGAAACTGAGGTGGGTACTAATCCTTATCCCTATACAATTCACTCCTAACTGGACAGGGCTCCTGCTTCTGTCCTGCTTCTCTCCCCCGCCAGAAATGTGAAACTACAACAGATAAACTATCAAAATCCGGTGTACCTGCAACAGAAGATGGAGAAATGGTTGAGTATTCTGGCCTCGAAGGCAAAAACAATGGAGATCTAAGCACATATCAATCAAAATGGAGTGAAGACTTGTCCGACGACAACGACATATTAAAGAGAGCCAAGAACATGTCAGCGATGGCTTTCCTAATGTATCAGTTTACAAAAGGCAACGGTTCTCTAAGAACAACTCAGGATTTGTTTACTCAAGCCGAATATTTTGCGGAGGAAGCCAATCGACTTTACAAAGTCCTCCGTCACTTTTCGTACCAGGTAACTTTTGCGACTTTCCTGTAAAGGATTTACGATAACGCCCTCGCCCCTCAGGTTCCAGCTAGTGACAACAAAAAGGATCTCCTTAACATTTTAGATAGAGTGCCGACTTTTGTCCAAGCACTTCAGTTTACAGTCAAAGATCACACGGTTGGTAAAGCTGCCACTTTTGTGAAGGTCGATCATGTCATCAGAGAAACAAAAAACCTTATGAACGTTATTAATAAAGTAGTATCGAAGTGCTTTGAGTGCGCAAATAAGGTAAATAGAACTAAGGGCAGCCACTATCGGGCCATCACCTATGCGTAGTTGAGATCAAGCATATATATTAGTTTATAAGTAAATGTTCGATGTGTATTATATGAGTTTTATAGTTTTACTGTGATATTAAAGCATGCGTTATTACACAGGTATGATTTAAGAGTTTATATTTTAGTTCGCAGCGGATATATTCTTCTTCTTGGAGAAGAACAACTGTAGATACCCCCTGTAGAGACATCCTTAAGCCCGCTTCCTACCAATCCCATCCATTTCTAAGCTATTACCAAAGCATGTAGTCTCAAGACCCCCTTCAAGCCTAACCTAAAATCTTGAATGACTTTTTCCTTTTCTTTCTTTTCGTTGTAATGTTTATTTGCTAGCGATTCATTAGCGAAATGTATATGCTCAAGCACTAACCTATACGTTTGATAACCCGACTTGCAGTACAAACTAAATTTAACTGGGATAACCGGAGGACTCACGTCGGGGGCCGTTCGAGGCGACGACAACGTCGCCGGTGGAATGTGCGACTCCAAAGGAACGACGAGCAGCAGCGAGGGGAGCATGTGACATTACGGGATGGCTCGAAGAGCCAAAGGAGATGCGCGGAGGACGAGGGTATCATTTTTATTGTTCTAGGCCTCAACCTTTTATTACTATTATTATAGTGTACACTGTTAGTATTCTTAATACATTCAATTCTGTGGATTAGTTGGAGTCGCTTCTAGCGTTGATTAATGTCGAACAAACAATTTATTAAGCATACAAAATTCCAATTAGTTGTTTTTAACAGCACGCTCTTAAGATGCATATTTTGTTTCACTCTACATTCGCAAAGATTAACGGCAATAAAGGTAATGTGAACGATGCAGATATGTAAATTAATGTTTTTCAATATAAAATAAATTTAGAAAGAAGAAAATCTCATGAAAAAAAAAACCTATAAATCGGTTCGCAAGAATTTTCTATCGGTCTCATTTACCATTTGGGTATTTATCACCGGGGCGGGGGAACTATTGTTGCAGCAACTTGTCTTCGGCGGATCCTGGGCCAGAGTGTACACTTTCAGGGCAACTGTTGAAGCGTCCTTTAATTGCTCCGTCTGCGCCGTGGAATTCTTTAACTTTAGCAAGTTCTTGAAGAGCATCAGATCCAGAGCAAACAAAGCAGCACAGATAAAGCAAAGCACTCCCAGCGAGTAGGCAAAAACCAGAAGGTCCTGCGGAAGTTGTTCCACAGTGAAGAATATGAGAAGGCCTGAAAAAAACACATTTCTTATGTGGATCTTCCAGGGATATGTGGTAAATATTACCCTCTATGGTAAAAAACAGAACGCCACAAGTCAGAAGGATTATTTCGCAGGTGCCGTAGTTTGAAGTTTGATCAATAGTCCTGGAAAATTAATATTTTTATAAGCCAGAGTGAGGGAGTACACCCTACCTTGTGAGAAGTAGAACTGCGGCAATAAAAGTGTATCCCACAAATGTCAGCGTGCCAAAGTCGTCGCTCTCCTTTGTCCAGGAAATGCTGTTAAGCAGTGTCCACTCCCTGGACTGCTTCTTGTTGAGGGTAAAGACTCTCTCGGAGTGTTTGTCCGACAGCCTTTTCACTATCAAAGCCGCCACTGTAGCGATCTGTCAACGAAATCAGGTAAGACTCGATCGATCTCATTTGAACATCAAAATGGGGTCACTTATGGTTTGTATGAACTTGAAAAGATACTTGCAAGCTGCAGAACTTTGGTGCATATGCAAGCCGCCAGCCCCATGTTTGACGTTCTTAACGAACTCTCTGAAACTGAGGCTGCGCCAGCACGTACAAGCCTCAGACTTACCTGACCCATGCAAATTTTCTCACATTCGGTTTCGTTGTTTAGCGTGGGAAAGGCTAAAGTTAAAGAACTGACTGACTGTGCCAAGTTTAATGGAAATTGTTGAGAGTAATTCTTCAACTACCGCTTGGGATTCGTACCTTGAATTATAGGGAAACAAAACCAGCACACCAGCACACATCGGCCTCTGTAGTGCAGATTGCTCTTATCAGCGAAATATAAATAACAATAAAATAAATACCTATATATTTATGAATACTTGATCTGTAAGCCTGATGCCAAAACAAATAAAAAATACGATTGGCCTCTGTGGAGAGAGATTAAGTACTTCTTTATGTTATCAGTAACACAGTGACCTGAATAAATTGCGAACACCAGATACCCTTTAAGCGATTATATTAATATACCTTTCCACAATTACTTAAGAGCGGTATCAACAAGCTTTGATTCCCATTTGGTTAATTAATTGATAATTAAAGTTGGAAACTGTCCAGGTGAAAGGGAATCTGATTATACAAATCACCTTCTTCTAATGAGAAAAGGACTATATGAGATCTGACACATATAGTCGAGTTGTATGTATATTAAAATAATCTCCACAGACCGCCAGCTGGCTAAAGCACTCATATTTTTTGATAAGTAACGTAAAGATAAAGTAAACGAATATAAAACAAAGATTGCATATAAATCCAAGTACCCTATCTGTGTAAGGGTACTTAAGTGGGGAAGCCATATAGTTCATCATGATGCGATCCTCAGTTTAGTCGAAGTAATCAGGCGGTACAGAGCGACGATCCCGGCATATCGCGCCTAGAAACAATTAAACCTTATAAGAACTGCAATATATAATGACGAGCATTTGCATAATTGGCGCGGGAACAGGGGGCCTTTGCAGTGCCCGACATGCGATCGCGAATGGATTCCAAACGACTGTATTTGAGTTATCAGACCGAATCGGGGGAACCTGGGTCTATAACGAGGCAACAGGTGTCGTCAACGGAATTGATGTGCACAGCAGCATGTACAAAAACTTACGGTATGAAGTCATGTATCTTTTATAGAGTGTAATTCATGCTTTCGATCACAGGACCAATTTGCCCAAGGAGGTAATGGGATTTCCGGACTTTGAAATCGCCGAAAATGAGATGTCCTATGTGAGATCCGACGAAATCTGCGATTTCTTTGAGCAATATGCGGAACATTTCCAGCTGAAGCAGCATATAAGATTTAATTCCTATGTGATTCGAGTAGTGAAAAGGAACGAAAAGTGGCAAGTAAGTTGAGCTGAACAACCGAATAAATACCTTACTAACTCAACCGTTAACAGGTCCTTGTGAAAGATGTGGTGACAAACAAAATTGCATTCCATTACTTTGATAAGATAATGGTGGCCAACGGACATTACCACACTCCCAACTACATTCAAATTCCCAATATGAAGCTATTCAAGGGCGAATTCATGCACAGCCACGATTTCAGAACAATAGAGGTGTTCGAAGGCAAGCTTACCCAGACAAGGTATCAACAAGAATCTTTATTGATATCCCTAAATTTCTAGGCAAACACGTGCTCGTCATTGGAGCTGGCCCCAGTGGCATGGACCTGTCTAACATCATCTCCAGAGCGGCAAAGCGAGTTACGATAAGCCACCACTCGAAAGAAATTGGAGATAATATATTCTACGACAATGTCAGCCAGAAGCCAGATGTGAGGGAGCTCGACGAAAATGGAGCCTTCTTTGCGGACGGGTCATATGAGGAGTTCGACACTATTTTCTTTTGCACGGGCTATAAATATGCCTTCCCCTTTCTGACTGTTAACTCGGGGATTTATGTCGAGGACAAGTATGTCCAGGATCTGTACAAGCAGTGCATAAACATAAAGAACCCATCGATGTCACTGATTGGATTGCCCTTTTACGTTTGTGCGGCACAAATGATGGACCTTCAAGCCAGATTCATCATGAGCTTCTACAATGGATCCAATGAGCTGCCATCTCCGGAGGAGATGCTAAGGGACACCCAGGAAAGAATGAACAAACTTTGGAGTGCGGGCTACCGAAGACGTCAAGCTCATATGTTGGGACACGATCAAGTAGGTTGATCTCTGAAACTATTTAATTGCACATGGAATTTCATTTTAAATTTTTATCCTTTAGGATAACTATTATACGGATTTGGCGGAAACCGCTGGAGTAAAGAACATCAAAGCTGTTATGGCAAAATTGCACAACGAAAGCAGCAATTGCTTCAATGAAAACCTACTTCACTTCCGAGAGGATATCTTTAGAATTGTGGATGATGAGACTTTTATTAAAATAAATTAGTAAAAGGAAAGAAACTTTTATGAGCAGTGTCACTTAAAGTAATTTAAGCAAACAAAGGCAGTTAAACAATAAAGAAATCATTTCAACAATGAGAAGGTTTTACTTTCACTTTCAGACTTGAAATTTATAAGCTAAATGAGCTTTAAAATGATAATCTTAAGCTAAAAAGTTAGATACACTATTTGGTTTCCTTGTTTTTAACGGAAAATATTAAAAAAGATGGCCAACCAACTGTTTTGACTTTCATTTTTAACTTTCCTTTTCAATTTTCCCTTTCAAATTTGTTTGGTATTTTTGGGTACAACCCTTGAGGTAATTGCACTCATTTGATAGCTAAAAATTAAACAAAGCCTTAGAAATGGTATAAAATTCATGGATAAAGTGATTTTGTTCGTAAATCACTTTCAAAACAGCCAAAATAAAAAGAAACAAACACTTGTTTGCAGGTGTTTGTTTAGTATTTTCTTTGCAACTTGTTGAACGGGGTTTTTCGGATATTTTTGGGCAGCGGCCTGGTCACACCTTGCCTCCTTCGCAATATCAACTTCTTGCATAATTTACGAAACACCTCTCACTTCGCTTTCAAAGTTCGCTGATTTAGGTGGTCTGGTTCTTCGAAAGAGTGCTCCGTCATGCAGTGTCCGTTCCTCAACCGTTTCACGGCCAGCTTCCTGCGCAATTACGCGGAGGTGCTGACCCAATCCTACGCGATGTACTGCCCCGTGGTGGGCAAAACTCTGAACGCGGGCGAGAAGAAACTTTCACTCGTCGCCTCGCTCCCATATGCGTCGACTGCCACAAGGTCGTACTCGACGTCGACGGAGACCAGTCGCTTTGCGGTCGCTGGTGACGTAAAGCCCGCCGCCGACCCTGACCAGGCTGTGGCTCCCGTCTCCGCCTTGGCGGAGACCTTTCCCTACGAGCGCTTCTTCAACGAGCAGATCATGAAGAAGAAAAAGGACCACTCCTACAGAGTCTTCAAGAAGGTGAACCGCCTGGCTGGCGACGGGCTCTTCCCGCACGCGCTGGAGTACTCCGAGCGGTCGGAGAAGCCCATCACTGTGTGGTGCTCCAACGACTACCTGGGCATGTCCGCCCATCCGGGTGTGAAGCGGGCCGTGCAGGAGGCCCTCAACATGCACGGATCGGGGGCAGGAGGCACGAGGAACATTTCTGGCAACTCGCTCCACCACGAGCGGCTTGAACGGAAGCTGGCCGAGCTGCATCAGAAGGAGGCCGCCCTGCTGTTCACGTCGTGCTTCGTGGCAAACGACTCCACGCTCTTTACGCTGGCCAAGCTCTTACCCGGCTGCCAGATCTTCTCGGACGCTGGCAACCACGCCTCCATGATAATGGGCATACGGAACAGTGGCGTGCCGAAGCACATCTTCCGGCACAACGACGTCCAGCACTTGCGCTCGCTGCTGGAGCAGGTGGACAAGAGCACCCCGAAGATCGTAGCATTTGAGACAGTACATTCCATGACAGGTGCGATCTGCCCGCTCGAGGAGCTGCTGGACGTGGCCCACGAGTACGGGGCCATTACCTTTATCGACGAAGTGCACGCCGTGGGCTTGTACGGGGACCACGGCGCCGGAGTCGGAGAACGTGACGGTGTGCTGCACAAAATGGACATCATATCTGGTACCCTGGGCAAGGCGTTCGGTAACATTGGCGGCTACATTGCTGGGTCCGACAAGCTCGTTGACATGATCCGATCGTATGCGGCTGGCTTCATTTTCACCACCTCCCTTCCGCCCACCGTGCTGTGCGGCGCCCTGGAGGCGGTCAACATCCTGGCGTCGGAGGAGGGTCGTGAGTTGCGGCACATGCACCAGCGCAACGTCTCCTATTTGAAGAATCTGCTGAAACGCGAAGGTGAGATGTAATTTTAGAATTTATGTAACGCGAGTTTAAGGTTATCGTCACTCGTTCGTCCCACTTTAAGTGCTGGCTATATTTAGGAGGATATGTGTATGCATCTCCCCCATTACTTTCATTTTATTGACCGACCGAATGTTTGCCGTTTCAGGTTTCCCCGTCGAAGATACACCCAGCCACATCATTCCAATCAAAATTGGCGATCCCCTGAAGAGCAGCCAAATCTCAAACGTGCTAATGGAACACTTCGGACACTACCTGCAGTCGATCAATTACCCAACAGTAGCCCGCGGAGAAGAGAAACTTCGACTGGCCCCGACACCTTTCCACACTTTCGAAATGATGAACGCCCTGGTTACCGATCTGAAGAAGGTGTGGGAAATGGTGGATCTCTCGACAAACGTTCCGCTTTCGCCGACCGGCTGCATGTTCTGCAACTCGGAGAGCTGCTGGCATCAGGACGCGTCCCCGGACCTCGAGTGCGGAATCCCGAACTGCCCCCGCTTGGAAATCTCTGTTGCAGCATAAGTTACTCCCTTAACCAAGGCACTCGACTTAACCGAAGCATTCGAAATATTTACCTTTGCCTAAAAATTAATCTTGTGGTTTGTGGACATAAATAAACAATGGTATTGGTGCAATAAATATGATGTAATAATCGAATGGGTAAGGGTAAGGCCAAGGGGGGATGATAAGACGCGCTAAGCTAAGTGTCACCTTCGATAAGGGAACTTGCGTGTTTCACGAGCAAAGTTCATTAGCTCGCAAATGGTATTTAAATTAAGGAATGGCACGGAAACGGTCTCCTTGAACGTTGACCCGAAATCGAAATAGTGGTCAGCCCGAATCGCATAATCCTCATTTCGTGTATTTAGCCAACAAATATTATTGTTAGGTTCCATTAGGCTATTGTTATCTGTGAAGGGCTTACTTGGTCTGAAATAAAATGATGAAATGAATACAAAATAAATAGACACTAGCTGATTTTGGCAAGCTGATGTCTGCATACCCTTGCAATCTGCATTTAAACTCAATTGTTCCTATGACGTATGAGAATGTTGTATATAAAAAGCACTGAAGTTGTAGCCATCTTTTCTCCATGTTTTTTATATAAATTGATCGTTGGTTCCTATGACAGTCGTCGGATTTTGATTAAATTCAATATTTATCTTTGAAGTCGTAAAAACTACTATAACTTGAGTTGCATATATCTTTTGGGTACGTATGTACGTGTAATTTGTGAAAATACTTTTGACCATCCCTGTATGTATTTTAAAAACCACAAAAGTTTTCGAACATGGCTAGATCGAAGCGGCTGTTGACGGTTATATAATATATGTGTAAATATATAAACCGCATAAACCTTATTTCCTATATTTACCCTAAAAATATTATTGTTAGGTTCCATTAAGCATTTATTATATGTATATGGAGGGGCTTACTTGGTCTGAAATTAAATGATGAAATTAATACAAAATAAAGATGAAGAAATCGGAATTAGGCATGTCCGATGTCCGTATACCCTTGCATATACTTTATAGGCTCGATAACGACTGCGTTTCAAACTTATTATTGTTATATATTATAATATTTATACCCTCTGCAAGGGTAGCAACATTTTTTGCCGTTGCAGAATGAAACCACAAAAATTTTGCCTGATAACGTGACTCAACACATCCATTAAAGGTTCAATTTTAGTTGATGCGTACTTAATGGGCATTATTTTTATTATTTGATAAGAATAAATGTTTGGAAACATTCGCTTTATTATCACTAGTTCTAACTCAACACTTGCAGATTGTATACAATAATTCTGCCAAACAGGTCTGTACTGGATTCGAAGACGAACTTAAGCTTCGAACACGCTTTTTCCCGGGCTGTATCTTTAACCTGAAACCGTTGGGGAGAGTTGATATCTTCTGGATAAAATGACTCTTGATGTATCTGGACTCCGTCTGCTGAATACATTAAGATTTCCGATTTTTGGCCAGCAAATCCGCCTTGAAATTGAAACTCAAATCCTGAGACATTTTGAGGCTCATCAAAAGTCGCAATTATCCATTGTGGAGTTCCCTGGAAATACCATTTAATTTAGAGAATTGATATATATTTTTATAAACAAACTCGAATACCTCATCTGAACTCCAGGATGTATCTTCTTCTGCGTCAAACATGAATTGTTTTCCATATTGCTTCACTTCTTTGTTTAACACCGAGCTTACTCTGAAATCAGGAAGCTTACTACTATGATAATTCAACAAAAATAAGAAAATACCTGCAGGAATAGCTAACTTTAGACAAAATATTCATCTTATTATCAAAATAGTAAATAAACAAATAGGGGACCGCGAGGTTATAAGCATTAGAGATGAGCAACTTTAATTAAGTGAAAAATTCAAAATATTCAAATCAAATTTAATGTAATCTGCAATTAATTTATGTAAAAATATTATTTTTCTATGTTATTTTTAATGAATTGTATTTTTTATTAAATTATCTACAATTTATTAAAAAGCTCGTGAGTTGTTATCGATAAGTAACCCCCCATAATGTGCAGCCCTGGCAAAAAACAGCTGTCAGTTTTATCAACATTTATAAACTATAATGATCAAAGCTATTTTGGTATTTAACAACCATGGAAAGCCAAGACTTTCCAAGTTCTACCAGTATTTTGTAAGTGCTTACCCGTATTACAGATCCGGAAAAAGTTTTACAAGATATTTTTCTTGCAGGATGAAAGCCTGCAACAACAAATAATCAAGGAGACCTTCCAGCTGGTGTCCAAGCGGGATGACAATGTTTGCAACTTCCTGGAGGGCGGCAGGTAGGTGCAAGAGTGTTTATGTATGGCTTTAAATGTGTGTAACACCTTCCTATATTCGCAGCTTGATTGGCGGATCAGATTACAAGCTCATCTACCGCCACTATGCCACGCTGTATTTTGTGTTCTGCGTGGACTCGTCGGAGAGTGAGCTGGGTATCCTCGACCTGATTCAGGTCTTTGTGGAGACCCTGGATAAGTGCTTTGAAAATGTCTGCGAACTGGACTTGATATTTCACGCCGATGCCGTCCACCACATTCTGTCAGGTTTGTGATTTTGGGGGAATCCCTGAAGAAGTCTGTAAGATGCCCGCATACCAACTTTGTTTCAGAACTGGTCATGGGCGGAATGGTGCTGCAAACTAACATGAACGACATAATGGCCAGGATCGATGAGCAGAACAAGATCGTCAAGCAGGAGGCGGGCATCTCGGCTGCACCGGCACGAGCTGTGAGCGCCGTCAAAAGTATGAACATTCCTCAACAGATTAAGGACATCAAGCTACCTGACCTGCCGCAGGCAATAAAGGACTTTAAGTTCTGACAAATGTACGTTTTTCACTCAAGTTCAATAATAGCGTATTTCCATAATGAGGTTGATACTCTTTCCGCAGTTCTTCAAGAATTTCCAACATCAGCAGACGTTCTCCAGGGAGTGCTGATTCGTTTACACTAGGCCTCATTGATCCAATGTATCTCCACTTACCGAATAAACATATATATGCAATTTAATTACCAATACAAGGATTGTGTATTCCTTTTATTCGCTCAGCACTTCCGTGATTAAAATGTGCATACCAATTCTGTGCGAGAGTAGCATCTATGTCTAATTTAAAAGTTAAATTCGAACAGTGGCAGATGTAATAGTATGTACATATAAAGTATTCCCTTATTCATATATAAAATCATTATAAAATCAACTGTTTGCCCCGGCGGCGTATTCCAGATCATCCTGCTCACCGATCTCCAGCATAACTTGCATTATTTTCCGCTTCAGCCGCTTGCGTGAGAGCTCAGAGTTCAGGTTGCGGAACTCGCTGGCGATTAGTTCCCCGAAGGCGTCCCACTGGTCCCGGACTTGGACAGGTGGGACAACTGCAGCAGGTTCTGTGAGCCGACATGGGGCAGGACAAGGCGTCGCAGGTGCGGGCTGAGCAGGCACTGGAATCGGTCTCGGTTCATCGACCTTTTCGATCTCCTCGCTATCGATGACGGCCTCTATAATTATTGATTCCAAGCTCTCAACTGAAGTTTGGGCGGGCTTCTCCACATCTCCTTCGCGGTCTGAGTAGTTGTACTCCAGCTTGGCTATTTTCTACAAAAAAGACACAACCAAAGATTAACGAATTGCATGCAGCAGGAAGCAGGAGTGGCGCACCTTGCATTGCGTACTCTGCTGATATCCTGGCCGGGGTTCAATCACTGAACGCAGGAACATCAGCGTTTTGAAGTGCTCCCAGCGGCAGGTCTTCTCGGGCAGGTGACTGGAACTAGAGCCGCCGGACTCCTCCAGGCGCCGCTCCAACTTCTTCAATTCCGAGTTGAACTGGTTACGCAGGTTGTGCACCTTCTTCCCGTAATCGTTTTTCGTAATCCCAAGGGTGGTGCAGATGTGCTCGATGGCTTTCGCGCGGCAGTCCTTATTTTTATACAATTCCGAAAAGTGATTCCATAAACAATCCGAATCACGGTAGAGCTCAATGAGCTTCGATATCTTCTCGCGGCTCCAGATGGTGGGTTTCCTTCGATGGCGACCCTCCCTTTTAGCAGGGTGGAATTCACCCTCGGAAGTATTGGGCATGTTTGTTATTATTATTCAATATATTTTTTAATAACAAATGGACAGTGTGCCCAAGTCTCGGTCGTTGGAGTAAGACCATTTAGGACTGATGAATTTTAAAAATGTATTAAATACATACACAACGGACCGGATTAGATTTTTATTTATAAATTCTAAATTAAATTAAAACACCGACTTCTATTAATGGGTTTTATTATTTTTTAAACTGTACCCTTCAACTTAAATCGATAGAAAAGGTTCGATTAAGATATCGATTTTGTGGGAGTTTTTGGTATTATCTTAGTTCCAGTATTTTTCGATCAGAAAATCTATCGAATAAAACGGCTATCGAAACATGCATCCTACAAATAATTGTTCTTCAGTATATAAATAAAATAAATTATTATTATTAATAAATGCATCCGCGCGCGCCGTAAGCTATTGGAAAATGTGTGCGGCACACGCGAAGCAAAAGTAAATCCGTTATCCGTGCTGGCTATGGTGACGAGGGACCACTTTACTGATAAATACGGCCGACGCCCACTGAAGTTTCCTTTACAGAGACTTGGATAAATGCGAATTGGGTAAGTGTGCAATTAAACAAAAGGTGGCGTCTGGCAATACGAATCGAGTAACGCTTTGGCAATTACAGACTGGACGCGGAACACACTTGAGCCGCCAGCGAACGAGCACCGAACGTAAGCGCAATGTCACAAGTAATACCAAACACGCCCACACCCCAAATGCTGACGACATCAACGCCTATAGAACCCATGAAACCACCACCAGCGTTTCCCACGCTAGGCGTCGCTGCACATTTGCGCGAACAGGCGTCGGACGTGATACTGAGGGCCTCCACAATTTTTGGTGATATGAAGCACCACGGTGCGGCGGCGCCTTTGGATCTCGAGAACGTGCACAACGGAGTCGGAGTCGGTGCTGCTGAGACTGATAACAACGGGAGTGCGGGCGAGGACGGGTCGCCGTACGGCGGCAACTCGAAGATCCGCATCATGCCCACCATCAAGCTGCTGGCCACGCCGCACGTGTCGGACCCCAAGCGCAAGTTCGTGTGCCCCTACGACAACTGTACAAAGAGCTACGGCAAGAGCTCCCACCTGCGCTCCCACCTCACCTGGCACACGGGCATCAAGCCTTTCGTCTGCAACGAGCCCAAGTGCGGCAAGGGCTTCACCCGCTCCGACGAGCTCAACAGGCACCTGCGGACGCACACGGGCGAAAAGCCCTTCGAGTGCATCCAGTGCACCAAGAAGTTCTCGCGCAGCGACCACCTCACAAAGCACCTGGCCACCCACGACAGGCAGCTGAAAAGCAGCCCGCCAAAGCGGTCGGTGCCGAACGCCATGCGGCTGAAGCCCTCGAAGAAGCACTCCTCGGAGTCGGAGCCCTCGGGGTTCCACTTCATGGCCGCCATGAGCGGCTGTGGCGATCAGAACGCGGACCAGCAGCACCAACTGCACCAGCAGCAGCAGCAGCAGCCCGCGGAGATCGTAGACTACCAGCACAAGCCGCTGAAAATCAAGCTGGAGCGGCCGGAGCACAGTGACAAGTACCAGATCGTGGCGCCACCGCACGCGCCTGAGAGCCAGAGCCACAGCCAGCTGCCATCGTTTCTTAACCAGGCCAAGCCCGAGGTGAAATACGAGCCGGCCGACGAAATTGTAAATACACTCTCTCAGTTACCGCCGCAGGATGGCCCCGGCACCTACGGCATGCCCCAGTTCGTGCAGGACCGGCCCTTCCGCTGCCGGCAGTGCGAGAAGCGGTTTAAGCGGCAGGACGACCTTAACCGGCACATACGAACGCACACCGGCGAGAAGCCCTACGCCTGTCCGCAGTGCTGCCGGCGCTTCGTGAGGAGCGACCACTTGAAGAAGCATCAGCAAACGCATTTGAAGATACGATAGTTTCATAATTAACTACTCCATAAGTCGCAAGCCATTGGCATCCAGCCCAATATTTATATTGGCTGAAACGGGCGTGTGTCGGGTGACGCACTCAGTACAATAAAATTAAATAAATTCGCAATTTAACAATATATTCCTATACATGTTTAGTGCTGGCCCTTATATCTCAATTTGTATGTATTTGTAAATAAGTCGTATGCAATTTTAATTTTAACCCTAATCGATCTGTGTTGCCAGAACATGAAGATATATTTTTAAACATTTCAAAAACCCTCAGCTGTCTTTTACTTTCTGGCTACTGTGCTACCCCCATCTATCCTTTAATATAAAAACTACTGCAGTATACATAATTGTGCTTGTTTATTCGCCTGGTTGGGAGTGAGTGATGGATAAATATGAATTATAAAAGAGAATATTTTAAATTGTTTTAACCCCCTTTGAAACTTTCTATGCATGCGCCACTGGGTCACTATCGATAGGTATATTTCTATCGTTTTCCATTGCTTGTCATCACTAATGGCATTCTGATTAGAGGTGGAGAAACATTCGCGGACATCGATGTTTTCGATATTTTAAAAATGAACATTGGCCGCGTTGACCAGAACAACATGATCATTGATTACTGATCCACCTCTGATCAATCAATAGTATCAATAGTAACATTAAAGTTGTTGCATCTCTAATCTCGTTCTCTCCTTTCTCATACTATTAAATTTCACGCTCTTGATTACAATTGTCTGCACTCATACTGTTAAAACGGGATTCTACATCCCATTGACATGCTAAATGGGCTTCTACTTCCCGCTGACATGTTAACGTGGGATTCTACATTCCCAATTCTGTTAACCCACGAAAACTATGTTAAAAGTCTACAGTGTAAAGGGAAAGGTTTTCCTTGTTGAATGGTTCTGTAAAAAGGAAAAGCTTAGTACAAATTGCTGAATTGAAAAAAGGAAAATGCGTATAAATTGTGCTTTTATGTTTTTTCAAACGCGCAGAGTTGCTTGTGAAAATATTCGATGGTGGTCATGAACCATGGATGGTTCCGATGTTTTAAGGACTTATCGATGGGCCACTCGATGTTTCTGCACCTCTACTTTTGATTCTGGCTCCGCTATGCTTTTGCATTGATAAAAAACTTATTAAGCAGAAATGTGCGACTTTGCTGCCTTGTGGGCGGATGTGGTGAAAATATTCCCAGTTCTGGGTGGCGCGGTAGGTTGATTCCCTCGTTGCATTGCCGAAAACTGCAGCTAACACTTGCAAACCGATCCAGAACCAGGTTGCGGTTTCCGCCGGTCCAGTGGATGAGAAGGTGTTTGAAAATGTTAGCCAGCACCTGAAGATGTTTGGAGGCATTGACACCTTTGCTGCTCTATTGGACCTGGAGATCCAGTCGGCCATACGAAAGGTTTTGGTGCCAAAGTTCTGGAAACACTTCCACGGTCTGGTGCCCCCCGAATTGCAGGGCGGGTTCAGCGACCAAGCCTTGGCCATAGAAGCTCTGCCAGACAAGAACCGCCTGTTCACCCAGTTTATAGAGGCCATCGGTGAGCTGTATGAGGGGTTTCAGAGCCTAATGCAGGTCAAGCCCCGCCTAGTCCAGCTCATGGGAGGCAAGCCAAGGCCAGTTTCGGGCTCGAGGTCTGTGAAGTTGATGCAGGAGGATGGAATCAGGAACTGCATGCGGGACTGCCTGCTGGCACAGCTGCCGCCCACATTCAGCGTGGTCGTGGGGGCCTTCTATTGGGTCCACTTTAAGCTGTTCACCAAAGCCTCCCACCTCGCCCTGACCACAGTTGGTATGGAGCCCGTAGCCCAGCCCCAGAGCCATTTGATTTACTAGGTTGCCTTTTCAGACTCCGATGTGTTCGATGAGCTGCTGTGCGTCGGCTGTAACTACGATGTGGAGCAGTGCTGCTGCCAGAAGCTGACTGAAATGGTGAGCAAGACAAACCGGAGGCTGTTTGAGATGAATCTCACAGATCGCCTTACTGGCAGTGCCTTAACAGCGCTCATCAAGCTCAAGATCAAGGAGCACATCAACGACACGTGCATGGGCATCTTCGACCGCAGCCACCTGAAGCAGCTTGAAACGGTGAGATGGGTTCTCCTGTATATAAAAAGCCTTTAATGTCCGATTTAAATCCTCTCCAGTGGCTATCGGATGTGATTATGTCCTGGCTGGCAAACATTTTTTCAGAGTGGAAGGCCAAGGATTGTATAGCCGACGAGGAAGCTCCTGCCCCCGTGCAATCCTTTAAGGTCAAGCTAACTTACTATATGTACGAGACCTTCGCTCAAAGCGTTATCGGTCAGTTCTTCAGCATAATTATAGGTGAGATTCCTGATCTTACACTCTTGAATAAGGCGAAATCGTTTTAATATTTCGATACCATGCACCACAGACTACCCAGACTCCATTCCGGCCATAGATGACCTTAAGATCTGCATGGAAAAGATTGACATGCGCATCTATCTAACCGAATCGTTGCGAAGCTCCCTCGAAGCCCGAATTCTGCATCCTGGCGTCAACACCATGGACATACTGACGGGATACGTGGCGGCCATAAAGGCCATTCGCCATTTGGACAATACTGGCGTGATATTGGAGATGGTCACAGCGCCCATCAAGGACTACCTCCGCAAGCGCAACGACACCGTCCGGCGGGTGGTAACTGGCCTCACGGAAGAGGGACCCACCGACCTGTCCGAGGAACTGGCCAAGGGGGAGGCCATGAAGGAGGGCAAGGATTCCGGGGCCGACGAGTTTAGCAACTGGGAGAACTGGGAACCGGATCCGTTCGGCATCGATGCCAGCGTCATGCAGTACAACAGCTCGAGGAAGATGAGATCGGCCGACATTATATCCATGGTCGTGGATATCTACGGCAGCAAGGAGCTGTTCATGACGGAATATCGGAATCTGATGGCAGACCGACTGCTGTCCCAGCTGGACTTCAATTCGGAGAAGGAGATTCGAAATCTGGAGCTGCTGAAAATCCGATTTGGTGAATCCCTCTTGCACAGCTGCGAGGTAATGCTGAAGGATGTAACCGACTCGAAACGCATCAACGCGCACATCCATGGCGAAAGCAATCGCCCAGAGAGTGAGTGACCACGACGACTCCTAACCCTCAAGCTGAGAAATATTTGTAATGCGTCTCCCCTCCTTAGATCAGCAGTTCGACATCTCGTCGCTAATCGTTTCGGCACAGTTCTGGCCGTCCTTCAACAAGGAGAGCCTCCAGCTGCCCGAGGAGATCGAGACCGAGTTCAAGAAGTACACCAAGGCGTACGAGGCGTACAAGGGCAATCGCACGCTCAACTGGCGCACGGTCACGGGGCGTGTGAACATTGAAATCGAGATTGGGGACCGGACCATGGAAATGGTGGTGAGCCCCACCCTGGCGGTCATCATTTACCACTTCCAGAACAAGAGCGAGTGGACTCTTGAGGATCTCAGTACCATAACCAAGGTGCCACAGTCGGCTCTACGGCGTCGTCTGGGTTTTTGGCAAAACCACGGCTTGATTTCGGAGACAACGCCGGGACTGTTCACCCTCTTGGAAAAGGAGTCGGAGGAGAAGTCCCAGTCGCAGTTTGAGGAAATGAGTCTCACAGAAGCCGACGAAGAGGACCTGGAGTCGGCCATGGCCTCGGCCAGTGACCAGAGGGAGGAGGAACTGCAGGTCTTCTGGTCCTACATTGTGGGCATGCTCACGAACCTGGACTCCATGCCCATAGACCGCATCCACCAGATGCTGAAGCTGTTTGCCTCGCACAGCGGCGGCGTTGAGTTCACCCAGGACGAGCTGAAGCACTTTCTGCAGCGCAAGGTAAGGGAGCACAAGCTTATATTCTCCGGCGGAGTTTATCAGTTGGCAAAGTAATTTTCGGGAGCTGTTATCGAACAACCAAGTTGCAAACGAATGAAGAAATCGTGAAATAAAGGTGATAGCGCGCACTGAATTTCGGTTCCTTGCGGCACGTCGTCCACATCCGAGAAACCGCGGTCTTATCTGTTCGTAATCAGAGCTTATCACTCATGCGAGCCCTCGCTTTAGCTTTCTTTTTACTGAATGAGTTGCGGATTGTGCGTCCGCAATGAAAATAACCGAGGTGGAATACGTCTAAAACTTAATTTATTTAGCTTCAAATTTATGTATATATATGTGTGTGTGTATTCTATTCCCGTTAGATCAACAAATTCAAACTTCTTAGCGGTCTTAAAACTAAAGGCAAAGCAAGGTAAAGTTGGTTTCCCGGATACTCTATGCAGATATACAGGGCTAACAGTTTTTGGCTTGGTAAAATAAATCACAAACTCTGCGCCTAATCGATATATTTATACACGCAAGCAGAGAATGCTTGATTTAATAACGCAATTGTTTCTCAAACTGTAATCTGTACATCAAAGGTTAGTTCAGGTATATCAGGGCAGAGCACGCTCTTCCACCTTCAGGAAGCGCGCCTGGTAAACACTCTCGCGGTGCTCCGGACTCAGGACAGCATCTATAAAGGGCGCAATGCGCTGAATCCGCTGCTTGAAGCGTGACCGGTCCCGGGCAATCACCTCCCACTTGCTCTTCCTGGCCGCCCGATAAGCATAGTCCCAGGCATGCATTACGTGAACCTCCGGCTTCAGGTTGAAGCGTACCTGTGGGTAGAGTCATAGTTAGTAACGAATGCACTCCAGTTGGGGATGTGTGCGGGCAAACCTTTTTGACGCTCTTCGAGCTGTCGTTGCTGCTGCACTCGCAGGGCTCCTCCTCGACCTGCTCAGTGTCATCCTCGTCCTCGCAGCATGCCGTGAACTGTACGCTGCTGTCGTCGTCTTCGTCCTCGTCCTCGTCCTCGTCCTCCTCCTCCTCCTCGTCTGCATCGTCTTCAAAGCAAATGAAACTGTCCTCGCTGCATTCGGAAACACTACGCTGACGGCGAAGGAACGAACACCCCGCGGACTTGGTACTCGACCCACCAGAGACGTCCGCATTGTTGTTCTTGTCGCTGGACACTTGACTAGAGTTGGGTTCGTCCGCGGGATCCTTGCAGCCGTGCCGCGAATGCGGATGCAGGTCGATAAAGAAGTAGCAGGAGCGCCGCAGCGCGTCCAGCTTGAGACCCGCCATCTTGGCGACAGGTGGACTCTGCGAGGCAGCGACGCACTGGTGCAGGGCGGACTGCATCTGGCTGACGACGTCCATGGCCATCAGTTGAAACGACATCATGCTGGCCAGGGGCTCCGGCTGCAGGGGGGGCATCAGAAGCTGCTCCTTAGTGACCGTTCGGTGCGATTCGAGCGGCTCCGCTTCGGGCTCCTTGTTGACCTTGTTTGGCTTCCACAGTGGCCGCCCAGTAGAGAGGCGATGCGACGGCGAGCACCGATACTGCTCGTAGATGGGGGAGCTCATGTTTGCAATCAGTCGGAGAACAAAGAGGAAGGGGTCAAACAGCGCTCCCATAAGGGTGTGGAATTTCGACATCTAATCTTCAAAACACGAATACGCTGCTGGGGGGACTCCTTTTGAAAGGCCATTTTCTTGTGCTTGGCTTTGGGTGGGGGTGGCATTGTTCAGCCAGCTTAATTTGAGGCAGAGCATTCCATGATTACTCGATGAACTAATAGTGTAATGCGGGGTGAAATAACGAAATAATATTGTTTGCATCCGACACTGTACGCGCGATCTGTCTTCAGTTATATGCTTGTTCTGCTTTCGTTTGTAGGGTATAAAGCGAAATATATAGTCCGGGCACGAAGATATTGAGAGTTTTACACGTTTTATTGAAGAATAATTCCATACTTTTTCACTAGAGCTGAAAGTTTATCGATGAAAATTAGTCGATGAATCACCTTGAGCGTTGTTGCTTTTGTGCGTATATTCGTTTGTGCACCACACAAAATTGTCGCATTTGTGTCGGCCATTGTAATCGATCGAAACTTATTCGATTTTTTGTAGCCTACATTTAATTTTCTTTTTTATTTTCTTAATATAAACGGAAAAATGCTTTATGTAATTTATATTTTATATCTTTAAATTTAATAATAAATAAATTTAATAAAGCAACTGGGTGTAGAAAATACTGAAAACTAAAGTTATTTTGCATATGTATTCCTTCTTTAGTTAATTTTTTGTCTTTTATAATAATTAGGGAACACACAGCCGTGACACTTAAAGTATGAATAGCAAGTCATGTCCCATTTGAGTAATAAAATCAATGGAAGATGGCATTTCGATCTATCGATATTTCGATAGTTTATAGAAAGATTCTGCAAAATTGACTTTTCGAGCAGGATATTAAATACTATTATATACCTATGAATGGATAATAAACCATAATTATACACTTATTTATTTTCAGGTGTCCACGAACATCGATTTTTCTCCACTTCTTGTAGCCAAAATATGCTATTAAATGATATGTGGTAGGGAGACTATGGGGCTTTTAATTTGGTTTACTTTTAAGAGCATGCAACAACTCTGAACAAATAAATAGAAATACATTTTAACATTCCACCCTATTACTACAGATTAAAATTGTCGTCTGGGATACAATTACAATAAATTCTGGAAACTTAGATTCCCTAAGGGGTATTTTAAAAGATTGGCTATTTCTCTAATTTTATTATTATGTAGAATATTTATGATTACAAAATCATACATACATATGTATGTACATATGTAAGTGATTCTGCAACTATGTAAAATATTATACATACATATATATGTACACATCTACACACATATATCCATAAATATGTACATCTATACCATTAAAACAACGCGAATTGATAAATTGTTTTTATAAATTAACAAGAGAGATGTGAACATTTTAAAGAAAATATACACATACATATGTACATATGTATGTATTTACAAAACGATTACTTCCGTGTGCCAGACATTGTTCTTGTTCTTTAGCCGATATTTATACCTGACACTGTATGAAAATGCAAGTGCATGTTCCGCTGCGTCATTCTCCGTACTCAAAGACAGATAAATACATATGTACAAATGTATGTATATATATGTATGTACATGTGCGACGTACTTGCATCTGTAAATACATACATAAGTAGTTTTCGGTATATTCGCACGTATTTTTAAAATATACAAGCTCTTAACTGCATAACATTGTATATTTTAATAAGAAACATATGAAGAACTCTTAGCTGCATCCCAATACCAACAGAGCGAAGCATATAATATAATATCAATGTATTTTTTCGACTCGAAAAGCGTTCAGAATTGTCTGAAATAAACAGAAGCCAGATTGATATTCATGCCCACATATTTACATACATACATACATGCGTATTATGTCCATACATATTCTTGCTTTTATATGAGCACAAACACACGCACAGATAATCAAACAGCCATATGATTAATACACATCGAAACAGCTGATTCATAAGCATTGTGTTGGTGTGGGGGGGAGTGGTGGGGTGGTTAGCACACGCACACATACTCGCTCACCCATATGTTTGTGCCCAGAGTTACTCACACACCAGCTGGGAACGCTACTGCAACAGTTGATAGCAAGGCGTACAGGTGCGTAGGGCGGGTGGCGCCCTAAAGTGAATTATTTGTATCCATAAATAGAATAAAACCTCGGTTTGAAAAATATGTATCCCAAAAATATTTTTCTGGTCATTTGTCGTGGTATTCCATAATTAGTTTGCAATAATCTTTGGCAATTGGTGAAAGGTACTGCTATTTTTTTATTAATTTAAAGTTATTATTTTCTGTTTTGAATTAAAAGGCAGAACTTAAAATAAAAACTAAATAAAATCTAGTATGTAGAAATACTGACTAAATACGATAAAATATTTTTTTTAGCCACTCGCAATTAACTGCGATACGCCACTGGCTGGCCGAGGAAATCAGTCTGGCCGAGAGTCATTATACACGCACACATAAGCGCCGACACAGACACGTACACTCGCTGGCTCTCTCGGGTGCACGCACACACCGCCAGCTCGTGTATCTGGCCTGGTATGGGTGAATGTATCTGTATCTACGTGCTGGGGACTCTGAGTCGTAAACTTTGCGTTCAGTTCACTTGAACAGCTGTGAGTGATCAGCAAACGACGACGAGACGAGGTTGTCGGGAACTAAGTACACACACACAGGCACGACCAGCCGTCGTATATGCAAAATTACACACCAGAGCAGCAGCAGCAGCAGCAGTAGCAGCAGCAGTACATGGCGCTGCATAAGAAACAAGTACAAAAGCAACAAAAATAATAAAAAATATACAAAAAATAAAAACGTAAAATCTTTTGCGTAGTTTATTCGCTCCAAGCCAACTCTCGTATCTCATCGCTTCGTTTCGCTGCTGCGCCGCCGAGAGTTACGTTCGCTTCTTCTGCTCAGCTCGATTCGATTCCATTTCGATTCCGCTGCGACGCGATGTTTAGTTTAGATTGACCAGGACAAGAAGAAATGCCCTGGCACTCGCGCGGCTCCGTCGGAACCGAGACACAGTCGTCCACCTAAGCGACTAAACTAAACCCAACCAAGCTAAACACTAAGCCAACTGCCAAGCAGGGCCAATAAACCTACATATATGTGGTAACGGAAACGAGTGTGCATAAATCGCGTTGTGATTAAACCCCCCGAATTAACCAAATAAACAATTCCCGATCTGAATCTGACTGTGATTCCGATTCTGATTCTGACTCTGAGCCCAGATACAAATATACAGGCCACCACCACACACAGATACTTATTGTCAGTGCAACTGCAAGTGTATTTCCGCAGCAAGTGATAACGCTCCGCGAGCATAAACATATACAAGCAGCGCTTGTAACGCCATAGCCCCGTACAATAATTTTAAAAACAAATCTCTGCAACGACCCAGAAGACATATTATCAAAATATTTGGTGTTTCAAAAGTAGCAATAGTTAGCAACAAAAGCAACACGTAAAGCAAACACAAACACAACAACCACACACACAAGTCGCGAGTGGCATTGGTATTGGTGCGCGCGTGCAGTAGTATTAGTGACGACCACAGTCTCGAGTACATATGCATTACACAGACGAGGTGGTGTACACGGGTGTGTAAACTCTGGGCACATAAGTCCGAGCCAATCTATTTAATTCAGTGCATTTATAAATTAATAAAATGTACAATAAATACTGAGAGTCAGAGTGTGAGTGAGAGTGCTGCAGATACATAGTATATATCGTATATAGAGGGGCACACGTACATAGCTACAAGCTCATTACACAGACGCAGCGAACGTGAGTCTTGGAATATTGCAAACACAAAACAAAAAACAAAAAAAAAATAAATAAATAACGAGGAACCAGTTTCACCTTGAGGAGCAATACCTAGTGCATACTCACACACGGGCCAGCATACGAACATATGTGCGCGAAACAGCCCGATCGGACAGCGCCTACGACCACGAGTACATAGTGCACATGCAGCAGTACATAGGCAGTACATAGTACACAGTACATAGCACATAATCGCAGCCGGGAGCGCTCTCCATAATAATATATCCGCGATAAAGGCCCGGAGAAGCAGCATCCCCTTCTTATCGGAGCCCCTCCACCACCACTGCCACAGTATCGACTATGTTCCAGTCCCGGGGATCATCAAGTCAGCTGCCCAGGGATAAAACCGAGACACAGATACAGATACCCCGCTCAGATGCATCCAACTGAGGTGCTCCGGGAAAGATGATAGCTGCGCCCAACCAGGCCGTCGAAACACCATTCACACTTCGCCCAGGAACAGTGCCTGCCGTTCCAGCCAACACCACCACTACCCAACCAGCGAGTCCAGCCCCAAAAATATCCGTGCCCGTGCCCGGGGCACTCTGCACTCCGCACCCCCAAACAACGCCAGCAGCAGCAGCAGCAGAACCAGCAGCGACACAAAGCCAGCGGGCCATTACTCATCCAGCGGCTGTGGCTTCGCCTTCCGCGCCTGTTGCTGCAGCTGCTCCAAGCCCCAACACCAGCACCAGCACCAACAACAACACCCACCTCGAGCCCCTCCACGACCCCAATCCCCTTGAATCCAATATGGACAGCGAAAGATCTCCGAGCCACAGCGGCCATGAAATGACACTGAACATGAGCGGCATCGATTCCAGCCTGGTGTTTGGGTCTGCACGGGTTCCTGTCAATTCCAGCACCCCGTATTCGGATGCAACTCGAGTGAGTAAGAGACAGGCCTGCATACACAGCGGGAAATACCTTTAAGAGTTATAGAGTATATGGGTATAACTTCGTTCCAAGGGTTCTTTATATATTTGTCTTTAAATGCTCCTAATGAGGACACAGCCGCCATTTGTATCTGCTAATTTCCACTTCATTTTTCTGACTAATCCACCGTCCGGTGGCCTGATCTTGCATCTTGATAGAGAGATCCGTCCGTCCCCTATCTTGCCTAGCCTGTGTGTGGGTCGGAGGACGGACCCATCCCCACGCCCGCCGCAATGCACTTCTTATCGGTTCTAATGGGAACTATGTATATTTACTTTGATAAAAACGGGCACACAGCTGTCTCGCCGAACACAAAACGAACTTGATATTTGGCTGAGAGACCTACATATAGCGCCTACACATGCATATATAATATATACGAATACTTTTTCCAGACCGGACAGGTCAACAAAAAGTTTGACTGATAAGATTTCCTGTAGATTAGATTCAAGTTTTTTTGCAGCGATTATTTTCTTTGTTTACGAACACACACACAGGCCAGAAGGCACAACAATTATTGGAGATTAGTAATCGAATCGAATCTACGTATGTGTTATTCACGCTTGATCATAAAAGCTCAACTTCGGTTTGTCTGATTATGATGAAATACCCTTTTTTGCTGCCCCTGCTACCTACCTGGAGCGAGCATTGATGGATCGTTATATCGAACTCACATATTCCCAAGACAGATACATAGATACTTACATTCGGGGAATGCGTGGAAGTGCATTTTTTGTCCCCGTGCATTTACGGGGCGGTTGTGCTCGCGTTTCGCTTCCCTGATGATGACTCACAGTATTTGTGTCGGGCTTGCATATCCATATACACATATATACACTGTAGATATGTATCCTACATGTTGTTCTCCCAGACGAATAGTAAGCAAAGCGAAAGCGTCTATAATTGCGCTGTTTAACTGGGACCAGCAGCGATATACGTATCGTTTTAATATTAGAATAGATGTAAATATGTTTATCAAAAGTCACGAAGCAGTTCCTTATTGCGCTCCAAAGAGCCCCCGAATTCGTCATCTTGTTTACTAGCCCCCAAAAGTTGGTAGAACCGTCAGCTAGGCAGCTAGGTAGCCAGCCAGCTAGTCAGCCCGCAGCTAGCCGGGATTGCAGCCAGGAGGGGGGCCGGGACTAGTCATAGCCGGAGGCGAGCGCATGTAGAATTTAGCGAATAAATATGTAAATAATTGTGCGCACACATAGCACATTTGGTGCATTGACCTTGCTTAGCAGTTTGTTTTTTACGGTTATTAGTGCGGACGGATGGAGGAGGCAATGGCTTTGCTTTTGCCAGCAACAGCCAGAGCAGCAGCGTCACGAACAGAAAACTCAATTGCGTATTACTCGTATATGCGGAGTACATATGTACTTGGCTGCCAGGCAGGCGTCGTTGACTTCTGTCGCCGCTCCGCGTTTTATCTTTATTGCAAAAAATGTATTTAATATAGTATTCGCCGAGCTGATGACCTTAGGATCTAAGCAGGCGGCAAGAACGGTTAAAATCGAAAGCTCGCTCGGCGCTGCCCCAGCCCATTTCATCACTTTTACTTGCTTCCCGACACGACCATACATATGTATCTCACGGATGCGGGTGTCTGCACCTCGTATCCCAGCGACTGTGTGTGTGTGTGTGTGTGTGGAGCCAAGCGGAGTGGAGTGTGAGTGTGTTGTGTCTACAAGAGTCGTCGTCGTCGTCGTCGGCTGCTTATTAGACTTGAACTGTCTGACTGACGGCGACATTGAGAGTGAGTTTCGGAGCAGAGTTTGCGAGGGCAAAGGCAATGGCAAAGGCAAAGCCAATGGCCGATGGAGCATCGCATCCCGTCGGCACCAATACCATCGGTCGTCGTTTCAGCTGAAAGTCTGCTCTGCTCCGCTCTGCTCCACTCCGCTCAGCCCAGAGCTACTACTGCCAAGGGTATATCGCTTCGTGCGGCTGTGGCTGTGGCTGTTGCTGTGGCTGTGACTGTGACTGTAGATGTGGATGAACTCGCGAGGTACACGAACTGCTGCAAGGTCGAAGTTAACGCTATTAATAGGTAGTTTTTGCCGTCTCTCTCCGGGCGAGAATAAAACGGTTATTCACATTGGCCAAACGGCGACGCACTACGTTCGCTTGGCGTTCAACGTGCGACGCGTCACCGCAATGACCTATTCCAAATGGTTCCTGAGATTGTCCAGATCGAAGGGATTAACGATTAACGCCGAGTGTTTAAAACTGAATGCCTAACCAGGAAGCAGATGCCAGATGCGAAATGTGAAATGCGAATGAATGCAGGTACCTACCTGCGGTACATCGGCCCACTTGTCCGTGTATCTTAATAACCGCGCACATTTAAATACATACGGACATACGGCCGAAATGTACGTTTTAGGAGCGTTTTATTAACCTTGGCGAGGGACATTGAACTTCAAACGCTGCGAATACGTATTTTTCGTACAGATACAAATGCAAGCCAGACATAGACAAGGCGGTACACGGCACACGGTACACGAAATGCATATATACGGACGCTCTCTTGGCTGGTGTGAATTTTATTTCCTAACTCTTTATCTGTGATACGTTAATATGCAATGAGCATTATATATATATATATATATATATAAATATACACAAATGTGTATAATAGGTAAATGTGTTTTTCGCATGAACAAATTAACGGAGCGTTATATTTATGTCTACCTACATACTTGGGGTTTGTTTTTTTTTGCTTTTGTTTTTGAAATGGTTTTAACGGAAATTTCGCTTGTTTCATAATTTATGAATATGTAATTTATCGGACCGCGAAAATGTATTGGCTGGGAACTGGGAACTGAACCGAGCCACCACCGGAAGTAACGTTGTATGTCGAGATGTGAATTATGGCCACAATTTCTTGGGGGTTCACATACCTATAAGCCCATAAAGCTATCTGTATTATCAACTAGAAGTGACTAATTTCCATTCTATTCCTATTCCCATCTACTTGCAGACCAAGAAACATTCTCCCGGCCATATTAAGAGACCCATGAACGCGTTCATGGTCTGGAGCCAAATGGAGCGGCGGAAGATCTGCGAGCGGACGCCGGACCTGCACAACGCCGAGATATCGAAGGAGCTGGGACGCCGGTGGCAGCTCCTCGACAAGGAGGACAAGCAGCCGTACATCATCGAGGCGGAGAAGCTGCGGAAGCTGCACATGATCGAGTATCCCAACTACAAGTACAGGCCGCAGAAGAAGCAGTCGCGGTCGCCGGGGTCGCTGAAGCAGGGCCAGGACGCAGACAGCTGCGAAGCTAAAAATGACAACACAAATCCCAACAACAACAACAGCACATTGTCCACTCTTGCAATTAATGGAACAACCACCACTGCCGGTCGGAAACGCAAAAGATCTACCTCTACATGTCAATCTGGTTCGGTTTCGAAACGATTGAAGAACAACGATTCGGGTGATACTTCCTCCTCCTCCAAGCCCAAGGCTCCGCCGTCTGCGCTGGAGCAGCAGCACAATCCCGTGGATATTATACTACCCTCAGCCGATAATCTGTTAAGCTACCAATCATCTGAATATTTACCTCTAAGCACGAATCAAAGCAATGTCGATTGCGATGTACACTCAGACCTGAGCTCAGGCCCCCTGGAATCGAGCAATCCGCGCGAGAATTTATCCCAAGTCGTTTACAAGTATATGCCCCTCTTCATGAGCCCCACCGCCAACGAGGACGACTCCCAGCTGGAGGTGAACACCTCGTTCCACCACAGCCACCACCAGCACAACCTGTCCGACCCGCACGCCGGCCTCATGGCCAACATCTCCGGCATCAGTCCCATGAGCGCCAAGGAGGAGACGGCCGAGGAGGTGCTCAGCTACTACGGGCACCTCCTGGAGGTGAGTTCACAGAACGGCAGCGCCGGCAGCCACATTCCAAATGTGGTCAAGGCCAACCTCCTGGAGGGCGGCCACAACCCGGGCCTCGTCGGCGAGCCCGTGTTCGACTCCGAGGAGAACATTGTGAACGATGCCAACCTGCACTCGGCCAGCCATCAAATACCTCCATTTGTGCCTGATCAACACGACTGCTTCGCCGAGGACTGCGGCGGCGGCGGCGGTGACAACTCCTCGCACCACGTAAAGTTCGAGGTGGTGCAGCCGCAGACAGTCACCATGAACATTGAGATACACAACAACACGCTCGCGTACGGCGGGGCGGATGGCGGGCACACATTCCAGAGCGACGACTTCAACCCGATGCCGTCGACCGCCGAGGACAGCGACTGCAGCATCCTGACCGCCCACTCGCCGCAGATCGGCTTCTGCAACGGCAGCTTCGTGGAGGCGGACCCCATCGCGAACACTTGTACATCATACACCACCCAAGACTACACCGGAAATGTAATTGAAACACACAATGATCTCAACTACGCCGCACATGATAACAACGGAGCTCTCCTAGCTTATACATTTGAGGACCTGCCGCCTCAGCCAACCGGAAGTCATTTAGAGTTTAACACTAGCAAGTACGAGTTTGCAAGTTATTATAAAATGTGAGAGATATACATACGTATTTAAGTTTTGTGTAATTTATAACTAATCTAATTGTACGTTTATAATTTTACACCAAATTATATATATATATATATACTATACTATATATTCCATAAATTCTATATACATACAAAACAACAACCGCAAAAAGGAAAGCAAAAAAACGAGAATAAAATGCTTTGCATTGAAAATATTTACGATGAAAGTGTTTAACTGAACTGCGTAGAACAGCCGGAATCGGCTCGGGATCGGGATCGTTGGCACTTGACCTTGCCGTGCCGTGCCTTGCCTGGCCGCCGCTCTAATCGTAGGAAATCAAAACAGATAGCCAGGGGAAAGGTATTTATTTATTTTTTCAATTTTATCTTAAGAATGCCCAACATTTTAGGAATGTTGTGTCACATTGACCCGATCAAAATTTAAAAAGTTATGAGTAGTTGAATGGAGGGAGCTTAATGTTCGATCTATGAGCATAAAAAACTTTAAAGTATTCTCCTAAAAAGTGACCTTTTTAAAGGTAGATAACTCAGAATCTACTGGACCAATCATTTTGCAATTTTTGCACAGCACTTCTAATGCTATTAGTTATTTCATTATACCCTTGGGTATTCTAGTTTGACATAAAGTTTGCAACGCAGTGAAGGAGTCATCTCCGACCCCATAAAGTATATAAATACTCTTAATCAGCATCACCAGCCGTGTCGATCTTGCCATGTCCGTCTGTCTGTGGGCTTATATGCAAACTAGTCTCTCAGTTTGTAGATATAGGGCTGAAACTTTCTGGATAGTCTTATATCTTTTGCAGACAGTATATATGCCAGAACAACCGGAATCTGACTACTATATCCTATAGCTGCCTTAGAAACAATATTGGAAATTTGGCATATTTTCGCTATTTTTCAAAATATTTGAATGAAACTTTATTTGTACCCCTAAAGGTGATCATAACCACAACTTTTAGAAATTTCATTAAAATCGGACCAATATATCATATAGCTGCCTTGGGAAATATCGGGCTAAATTGATATATTTTACATATGCATTTTACTTTTTACATACATTCTACAGTAAACATGCTCTTTTTAAACAATAATAGCACTTTGTTAAAAGTTTCATTAAAATCGGCCATCTATATCTGATAGCTACCATATAAACATATATGCGAAACAGGGTGTTTCGTTTAATTTATGCTCTGAGATCAAAATCTTGTTTAATAAGTAATAAATTATCTGCAAGGGTATATCAACTGAAGTTAGCTTTTCTTACTTGTTTTATATTTAAATATATTTAATTTTGAAGATTTTAGAAAAAGTTGTATTACGATTACGTAATCATAGGGGTCAACGGTAAGCCTGAATCATATGGGGGGAAACGTGCTTTCGTAGTATCATTAACAAATGTATTTGCATTATTTCATATCGGATAATTCTGTGGACCGTTTTGAAGTAAGCCTGGACCAAGCCACCTTTTTTTTTTGGGGGCCAACGGAGAGTCCCAATATCTCGTACAACTCTATTCAAAATTCAATTGAATTCGGTATTCCATAATAAATTGTCCAAAAGGATGTATGGCATTTCAATAAATAATCTAACACTATCCGTTTCGCCACCAAAAAATGTTGAGGAGGTGCCTATATACCCCGTCCCACTTAAAACAGAGATTTCAGGTTGGGGCTTTGCGAAGTATCTACATATGTTTATTTACACGCACACATACATATATATTATACATAAATCATTATAGGTGGTGGCCGCTCTGCAACAGGAATCGCCAAACAGAACAGGAGAGATACAGTATGACGCCGGACAACGTACGGCACGACGAAATCATAATCCAGACAGTAAACTAGTATACATTCGTTTCACTATACGCGCGCAGGTTTCACAACAAATTACAAGGTGCTCGCTTCGATATGTGGGATATTGTGCAGGCCAGTGTCGGGGTTCGACCAGTGATAGTAGGGCGCGCCTTGGCTGAAGCAAAACTTCATGTCCAGAGGCTCCCCATGATCCACGTAGTACATGAGGTAAAAGTTGCACATCTCGTCCTCGTTCGTGGGCCTGAAGATGAACATTTGAAGCGGGATTGAGACCACTTTCTAGCTGAATTCTAGGCCACATTTGCTCACCCGACTTTGGTGATGCGATTGCGGGTGCTTTCCATGGTGCAACGCACTGCAATCGTGTCTCCCTCGATGATGGGCTGCGTGCTGGTCACGTTGTAGAACATTTGCGGCGTGAGCGGGTCGCGCTTTCCCAGCTGCAGCCATTCCTGCACTCCCTCGCTGTTCGACCGGACTCTGTAGCCGGAAACCACCTTGCCCAGTCCGTGGGTGTGAACCCGATAGGCAAACGGATGCAGAACCTTTTTCTCGCTTATTTCGCATGCGCTCTCCATGTGCTCCGTTTTCATGGCTGGAATCATGCCGTCGGTGCCCAGCAGCAGTGTTCCAGCCAACTTCTTGCGGCTGCCAAGGGAAGAGAAGGTTCATAAAAGAGCAATGAAAAATAAATAAGTGGCTTACGGTTCCTCTGTGTAGTCCAGGAACACGCCAGAGTCATCGGTTGAACCATCTGTATAAGAAAATAGTCAAATTATTAAAGGAAATTCCATTGGGGGCACTCCCCACTCACCCTTGAATTTGTCAATGTGAGCATAATGGACTTGCAGGACCAAGTACTTGATTTGCGAGTCCTTGCCCACCTTGAAGCCAACTCCCTGTGGCAAATTCAGCTTCTGAGCGTCCCTGGCCCAGGCGTAAATGATCTGAGTAAAGAAAAATATTTGTATTAAAGCCATGTCAATAAGGTGGCTTATTATCACTTTCGCTGATGGAGTTTATTCGATTTTGAAAAGATAAACAGGTTTAAGCTGACACTGCCTGGGTTTTATATAAGCATATTTGAGGCCGTTCTCTTATAGCTAAGTGTCTTCGTGTATTTCAATGAAATTACTCAAAGTATTCATCAAAACCAGGGATCGAAAATGAAGATTATTTATGTTTTTTCATATAAAAATCGTAGGTTAAGAATTGACATACGAAGACATCCATTTCACCATTATTCTAATTGTCCAAATGTTGCTTATACGTCCATATTGTTAATATTATAATTTTTATGATTTTCTTAAAATATATTTATTATTCTAGAGTTAGGTCAGTAATCATTGTAATCATTATAATTAGGAAAAATAATAAAACTGGAAAACAATGAATACACTAGCTTACACTCAGAATTCTCCAAGCTCATTGATACGAAATGGTGGTAGAGTTGGACAGATTACTAACGTGAAATAAAACTATTTTTCTATAGATTAGTTTTTTTTTTAACTTTTTAAAGTTAAACAAAAATTTCTGGAGACTTTTTGTGTTTTATTTCATACCTCGACTAACAGACAACCAATTTAACCATCCAATGGTTGATTTTACAGGTTATAAATAAACTATCTCCTTGAAAATATTATAAATATATTATAAATATTATATGTACATATATATACTATGTATTGAATAAGTACTTTGTGGGCTGGAGAAATAAAGTTTGGATTGATTTCATTCCAGGGGATAATAGCAGGTTTCACTGGTGCTATTCCTGTTATGTAAATATTAGTCATACAAGTTTCTTATTGTCACAAGACAGATTGTAAATAAAAATTAAATAAAAAAAAATAAAAAAAATCCAGGGGATTAGGTATGAATACTTATTTTATTTATTTTACTTGTGAGTTTTATTTGTATGTGCGGCTTTGGTATGTACTTTCATCCAACTATTATTTAGCTCTTCTCGAGCTTTGAACTTTAAAATGTATTAAAATTACCAAATTACCAATGATTCAATCAGTATGATTGTCTTCTTTAAGGGTCCATTCTGGTTAGTTGTGTCAAAAAATAGGCAATTTTCAGGAATTTTTTTTTACAAAGAAAAAGACATAGGTACTTCAACCTTTTTAGGTGTATTTCTAATAATATAAAGATGATCTTGTAAAAATTTCAAATATTTTGACGCATTTCTTGTTTAGTAGGAATGTGGTTATGGAATAGACTACTTTTATCGAAATTGAAGAAAAAATAACAAAATGGCGGCGTTTGAAAAATGTAGTGGCCGTTTTTACTGCAAATTTTCTCCACTTTTTTGTCGATACAAAATCCAATGTGTAAGCTGTCTTTATAATCGTAGTCTTTTCCATAGACAATTTAATATTTCGTTTTGCCCGTTTAGTATGATATTCTAGACGTTTTTAGCTATCGAAAAATGTCAAAAATTCTCTTTTTTTAACAAACCTAACCAGAATGGAGTCTAAAATGTTATATTTTTAATAAATCAAAGTTAGTTAATTAATTCCCCTTCTTTAAAAATATCCATACAAGACTTTCAAATAGCAAAACCCCTTTTGGCTGACAGATAACTTGAGGATCCGTTTCCTGAGTTCGCTTTTCAGGCTAAATGGGAAAGTAAGGAAAGCCCAATTGCACACCTGCTTTTCTTCATCTGTCACGGCAAGAATCCAAAATTATGCCATAAGAATTATTCTCTCACATCTCTAAACTTTAACATCATCATAGAGGAGGACCCTCTAAAATTTCGAGCTTTACTTTCAAAATCTCTCATAAAAGCACGGCTTAACACGCAATCCCTCCAAATTTTTAGGTGTTTTACGAGTACATAGTTCGAGGCACCACGGCAAGCATGTCCGCTTCCACTTGCTGCAAGTGCAATGAGGAGATAAGACCCCGGGCCATATGCAGCCTGGGCAAGACGTACCATCCGCTCCACTTCACCTGCCGGGACTGCGGGCAGCTGGCGGAGCCGTCGAACTTCTTTGCCGTGAAGGACGAGGTGGTGTGCTCCGAGTGCTATCTGAACAAACACGCAGCCAAATGCTCCACCTGCTGCACTCCGGTTGTGGGGCGTGGCGTGGTGGCCCAGGGCCACAAGTGGCACGAAAGGTGCTTTCGCTGCCTGACCTGCAGCAAGCCGCTGCTCTCAGCGTCCTTCTACGAAGTGAACGGATTCCTCTTCTGCAAGGAGCACTTTCGGGAGCAGTTCTCGGCTCGCTGCGCCGGCTGCGGAGAGCCCATCGGTAAGCGCGCTGTGGTGGCCCTGAACACCAAGTGGCACACGGAGTGCTTCAAGTGTCACATCTGCTGCCGCCAGATCAGCGGCTCTGAGTTCGACGTGCACGACGGACGTCCCCTTTGCCCCCGGTGCCAGGAATGGGCCCTCAACCTAAGTCGCCACATTTTGGAGAGCAACCGCAATCTAGGTATATCGGGGGAGAATTTTTGTACCTGAGAGTTCGAGTGGGGTCCGCAGGGGCTGGCCGTCTCCTCGTCAGAAGCGTGGTTCATCTCGCCGCAGTTCCTGTTGTGTTGAGTCATGATATTAGTAACTTGTAACTAGTAAAACACCCTCACTACACACTCACCAGGTGGTTCTGGCGGTTCCGGGCTCGCCGCATCCGTAGAGCAGCATGTGGTGGGCTGTGTTCATTGTGGCATTGGGATTGAATCCAACTGTTTGGGGGGAACATTACAATTAGCCAGAGTCTTTAGGGGAAGAAGCAAAGGAACCCTGGTCTTGGGGACGTACCAATATAGTAGGTGGTAGTTGGATCGACTTTGATGGGGGTGCACAAGTACAAATCCGGCTAAAGTGGGTTAGTATCCAAAATATAAATATTCATACGATTAGTAAAAACAAATATTATTTGTTATCTGAAGTGCCAAGAGCGTGGCCTTCGCGACCCCCGACAATACAAAGGCAGATGGGTAAGTATCCAGAGCGCAGGTTCCCCGAAGCGGCGCAATCTACAGGTTTCACAATGCGAGCAGCACCCCGTGGGTGTTGCGAATCGAGTGTGTATATGCCGAGGCGACGCTCCAACCATATGGTTACATTTTGCTCGGACTACAAAGGCTTTTTCTCTGCAGTACACAGATGCCTTTACATTATATTTGCGAGTTTTCATCATTTACTCAATGCATATTTGCACGTTGAGCAAGGGAAAATGCATGCGCACAGGTGCGGAAATGAACCCCCCTCTGGATACACAATCCATATGGAACTCTACGGGCTGGCTACTCACGGTTTGCGGGGAAACCTTGGGCATCAGGAACGGAAATGAGCCCGTGGTGCCTGTTGCCGAGTTGGTCTCGAGATTCCGTTGGTGGCTGGAACTCTGGTACATCCCCTGCTCCACAAGGCCGTTCACAGCTATCAGGCTGATAAGGACGACGACGCATCCCAGGGGCAGGGACACTCCGGAAACGGATATTCGAGACATTTTCACTTGGCCGCCTCTTATTTTTGTCGCGAAAACTAAAATAAAAACCTTCCTCTGTGGAAGAGAGTTCGCGATTTATTGTTCTCGGATCGCAGCTCTATTTTCCACACGTAGGCTCGGCCCAGAATCGATAGCTTCGATAGCAATCGATAGTCAGAGCCGGAGCTGCCAGGGCTGCAGAAGCAACTAGTGTGCGGGGGATTTAAAAGTGTTTTCAAAACGGAACGGGAATATGCATTTTATAATTCATTTTAATTGCTTATATGTGGTGTGTGCTGGCATAAAAAAAAACACCTGTTAACGCAATAAATTATATTATATTTTAAATACCAGATTTCGATGCACTGCTCCTCGCAGGCCACTCTCACGCATGCGCCAAACCATTGATTTTTTTATAAACACACAGCTCCAATGTTTATGGTGCGCTCTCCCAGATATTATTATTTCAGCAGGCCTCAAGTTGGAACTGCGGGGACTTCGAAACTATCTGGCTCATAAATGGAGGAGGATCAGGGCGACGTGATGGACCCAAGCAACGGTGAGTCCCAAACAGAGTTTAAGCTGCTGTCGCGAAGGTATTGCTATCAGTATCATCATCTTCCGCCGAAACTAGGCCAAAGCAGTGCTAAATTATTAACCAAAACAAACACGCACGCATTTCAGATGACCCCATGGCCCACCAGGACTCGTCTAGCATGCTGAACATGATGGACGCCAGCTCCTTCACCATGCCGCCGCCCAATCTGCACTCCTCGAAGGCGATCAACCCGAACAAGGCTTTATTCACTATCGACGCCAACACGGGCCAGATCTTCATAGTGAACAACAAGGCCTGCCAGCTGCTGGGCTACACGTCCCAGGAGCTGCGGAACAAGGGATTCTTCGACCTGCTGAACGGGAAGACGGAGAGCCACATCTCGTCGCTGGCCGAGATGCAGATGGAGAGTGACGAGGGCCGCGTGGTCCTGCTGAGCGGCAAGGTGATCGAAATGACTACCAAGGCTGGCTCCAAGATCCTCGTCTCGATCTGGATCCGGCAGATAAGCTGCGATGCGCGGCACATAGCCGTCGCGGAGCCCGTGGAGCGGCACATCTGCCACATAAGCATCGACCGATTCGGGGTTATAACGTCGGCCGACTCCACCACTGCTACCATATTCTTTTACGAATCCACCGACGGCGTGGTGGGCCTCAACATAGTCGCGCTGATACCGTTCATAAAGCTGCCCGATCCCGACAGCAGGGATCAGATTCCGAAGAGCCTGCGCAAGCAGAGTTCCACCGGGCGAACGACGGACAATGTGAAGTTCCCGCTGTGCCTGCTCCTGACGCTGGACGAGAGTGCCCCGGCCGGATACCCCGGATCATCGAGTGGCACTGCGTTCAACATCACCATCTGGGTGTTTCAGAACCTCAGCGGCCTTATTGTGGTGGACGACGTCGGGAACATCCTGATGTGCAACCAGCCGTTCTCGCTGCTGATGTTCGGCTACGGCCAGGACAAGGTTATGAACATGCATATATCCTCGCTGCTGCCGAACTTCGGCAAGGACTCGCGGGAGGAGAAGAGCCCCAATGTGTCGAATACCTCGATCACCAGCAACGACTGGGAGCCGGACACCGATCCGCTGGTCCTGGACAACCTTGACTCCTCGCTGCAGTCCTGCAAGAAGAACTCCACCACCACCAACAAGTCGGCGCCACCCACCCTCGAGCCCTCCTCTGTTAGCGACGCCCACCTGAGCTGCAACCTGGACCCGAACAGCAGCGGCATGTTCTGCGACGTGCGGCATCCCGACGACTGCACGATCGACGACATTCTGACGCCGGTGAACGCCTCGAGCAGCTTCCCCGCGGACGAATTCGAGGCGGGATCCCAGTCCCACATCAACGAGATGCCGCTGGACAGAGCCAAGTCTCCGGAGTCCACCGAGAACGGCGACGCCTCGGGCAGTAATCCTGCCACGCGGCTGCTCAGCTCCATCAATGGCAGCTTCGTGGGCGAGGCCATCCACGCGGATGGCACGGTAATAGAGGTGGTCTACTCGGTCCTGCTGCAGATCCTGCCGTGCTCCAATCGGGTGTACTGCATCTGGGTGTGCCGGAATCCCAGCACGCGGCTGGATGGCGGCGACAAGTACAGCTACGCGAATCTCACGTCCACCTTCAACAGCATGGCCAGCACGATTGAGCAGTCGCTCGGCCAGGTAATCAAGACCACCGCCGCCCAGAACTCCAGCCGGCCCAACTCCCTGTCGCTGGTGTGCAAGTACGAGGACGAGCTGTACGTGGGCGAGTACAGCAAGCACTACACCTCGATCCGGCAGATCGGGCGCGGAGCCTACGGGTATGTGAACATGGCATTCCGGAACACCGACCGGCTGCTGGTGATCACCAAGTTCATTCTGAAGGAGAAGCTGTGCTCCCAGTTTATGGTTAAGAGCCGGGAGGGTAAGGAAGTTCCTATCGAGATTCATCTGCTGCAGACCCTGAGTCACAAGAACATTGTGTCCGTGCTGGACGTGTTCGAGAACGACCTGTTCCACCAGCTGGTGATGGAGAAGCACGGCTCGGGCATGGACCTGTGGACGTTTATTGAGCGGCGACCCCTGATGGACGAGAAGCTGGGCAGCTACATATTCCGGCAGGTCGCCGACGCCGTTAACTACTTGCACGAGCAGAAGATACTGCATCGCGACATCAAGGACGAGAATATCATTATTGATCACAATTTCAACATAAAGCTGATAGACTTCGGGTCCGCGACCTTTATGGAGGAGGGCAAGTACTTCTCCACATTCTACGGCACCACGGAGTACTGCAGCCCCGAGGTGCTGGCCGGAAATAGATACGTGGGACCTGAGCTGGAAATGTGGGCCCTGGGCGTCACGCTGTACGTCCTTATGTTCTTCGAGAACCCGTTCATAGACGTGGAGGAAACCCTGAAGGCCGAAATCCAGATACCAAAGGTGGTGTCCGATCAACTGAGCCGCCTGCTGGGTTCCATGCTGAACAAGGATCCGAAATACCGCTGCACCATGCATCAGCTGATAACCGATCCCTGGCTTACCCAGGAGGTCAACCCCTCGGTGTTCAATTTCTCGTGGATTGTCCCCTGCAAGGCGCACGAGGCGAATCCGGACCTGTACTTCTCTGGCTACCTGTACTCCAGCACCTCGGTGCTGTCCACCATTTCGCCGCAGGAGAGCTTCTCGCACATCGAAGAGTGCTCCATTGGGGGCAGCGAGGAAGCGAGGCTGCTGGCGTCTCACAGGATCGGCCACAAGTTGTGTGTGAACGAAGGTACAGTGCCTGTTCTGAAGTAACTTTTACTAAAGAATAAGATGCGTAACGCCATCGCTTCGCATCATATTCCTTACATTGTCTTTGCGTTTTCAAACTACAAGCTTATCCTTGTATCTTTATCCCACAGCCAAACACAACAAGATGGACACTCTGTATGCGAAACAGTTCCAGCTGAACTCCTCAGTCAGCAACCACGAACTGAGGGTTACCTCGTTACCTGACCCCAGTCACACGGAGATCGGCCACTCCATATGCTCTTCGAAATCGGAGAACGATATTTTTAAGAACAAACTCGAGCCTTGCGTCTCTGCTTATAACGTAGTTAGCTTGCACGACGTGAGCACGAAACCCAAAACGCTTAATCTGAAGTGAAGTTGAACTACATATGTATATTGTACAATGTGTAAATCTGATCCGAGGACATACTGTCATGTGTAAATACCAGCATCTGTGAACAAGGACAATTAACGATTTGGGGGGCAAAAAGCAAACATGTAGATGAAAATAAATCAATTTTATTGTTACCTTTTCGTGGTTTCCATTGTGTAGAGCTGTGGGGAATGATCTCACCTACTAAGCAGGTAGCTTAGTTTCCGAAACACAAAAGAATAATATATAAGGCATAATAGTGCAACAAATAACTGAATAACATTTTAATTGCTTCATATGGAATCGCCACGAATTAACAACTATGTATACACATACATAAATACTACCAAAAGTAAGCGCTTTCAACTAAATGTGTGTATTTTCATGGATGCTTGTGCGATTTGATCAACTGTTCTACCATATCATATAATCACTTGACTGGATATCCTGCGATTGTATCCGAATGGAAGGAAATAGACAGTTATATATTGCCACCAATTTAGAACAGTTTCATTCTAAAATTGAGACGAAATTGACAGTGATGATTGGAAACCTTTATTAAAGTTTCGTAAGGAAGGGTGTTGTGGGTTAAAAAATCTTTTATATCGAATGAAGGAAATATTGAGCTGTTTTTGACAACAATTTTATAACAGTTTTCGTACTGAAATGGAGAGAGCAATAAATGAACAACCTTTAGGAGAGTTACGTATTGGAGAGTTTTTATGGCTGTGAATCATTTTAGTACAGTTTCGTACCAAAATGGAAAGTTCTAGTTCATAATATTTGGTACTAAAGCAGAAAATACCGTAATAATTGACAAGGTTTAGCACTGTTTCGTAATGGATATCATGCCAATCGTATTTGGTATCGAATATAAAAATATGTGGAGAGTGTGATGGTTTCAAATCATGGGAACAGTTTCATACTTAAAATGGAGACTAAATGGACAACCGTTAGTAGAGTTTCGTAATGGAGAGTGTTATGGCTGTAAAATATTTTTGACAGTGACAGTTTTTGTTGGCAATCAGTTTAAAACAGCTTCCTACTGAATTCGAGAGTTATGGCTGGCAATCTCTAGTTCAGTTTCCTTCTAAAATATTAAGGGAAAGGGACAGTATGAATTTCCATGCTTTATTACAGCGTTATAATGGATAGAAATTGAAAGTGTTATGGTTGCCAATCATCTGAGTACAGTTTCGTATCGAATAGATATGGAGAGTGTTATGGTTTCCAATCGTTAGTACAGTTTCGTACTATGTACAATTATCCAGTTATTAGTAACGTTCCTAAGTTTAAACAACTCGCAAACTTTTTACAAATATATCTATGTACCGTAAGCATATAAGCGTTCTACAAAATGTATCTAAAATATCGTATCGGTGTTCTCGTATTTGCGGTCCCAATAGCCTCCACTATATAGCCAGTCCTCAGCTTTGGTGTGGGGGTTTACAACGTACTTAAACCATCTGAAATTCGGGGGTTTTTAGTACACAATTGATAAGTCATCGCTATAATATTGGTTCTTACTTCGGTGTCCAGTCATCACTGTTGGCGGATTTCCTTTGTTTCCGTGTGTGCCTCTGCTTCTCCTCGAGGCGAGTCTTCTCCTTGGACGCACCATCCAGGTTTCCATCTTCTAGGTATAATATATCAGGTCGCAATCGCGAATCGGTAGGGCATAAAGTTAGCGGTGGTTTCATATTATTATCCATGGCGTTTAGCTGAAGCGCAAAATGCGTGAACTGGTAATACTGTAGGGAAAAAAGAGGAAATATTTGAGATATCTGCGAATCCCTTGCATTATCAGGCTCCTTCGTACCTCGTTACAGTTGGAAGGTCTGGGCTTACAGCTCCACAGGGTGCTGGAGTCGGGAATATCAATCGAATAGGCAGAGTCGCTCTTTGGTATGTCGCCCTCCTGCTCCAGCGGCGGATAGCTGTCGTTCTGAAATGTAACGTCTTTTGAGATACATTTGCGCGGGTAACTCAACAAACTCTTACACTTACGTCTTGAATCGACAGGCTGCGGAATGAGTTCAGCTTGAAGCTGTTCAATTTCGAGAACATCCTCTTTGGCGTTCCATTCGGCGAGCCATTGGGATCGAAGTCATCGTTCTTCCGGGTTCCCTGCTTCAAGTACTGCTTGTAGGAATCGGCCGAGCAGCATTTAATAAACTCGGTCCATTTGCCATACAGAAAGAACAGATTTGTGTCGCTAAAAAGATACAGATTCGGTCATGGATGGATAGTATTTATAAATCGCTGACGGCTCACCTTGAGTCCCTGACGAATCCCTCAACGCGGTGCAAGTTCTTGGCTCCCGAGCCGGCTGACTTGAAGTTGAGACTGGCCACATGGCCTGTGGAATGATTGGTGATCTCCATTTTTCCATATTGCTCTATCCACAATCGGCCCACGATTATGTTGTGAACGCAGCAGTTCACATTGGTCCAACTATAGGTTTCATTCCATCTAAAGAACACTATATATTGAGCAAAAAATATATATTTGATTTATAAATACGTACTTGGGAAACTCAATGGTGACGGTTCCTTTGGGATTAACCTCGACACTCTTGCCCCAGAACTTAATTTTGGGATTGATGGTGCCGTGAAACTTAAAGTCCTTGGACTCGGCGTGAAATGCTGATACCGGCGGATGGTGGGAGACCTGCTCACACACGATGCGATAATCGCCTCGCTGCAGCTCATAGGTTTCCCCAAGAAGCGGATTGAACGGCTTGCCCAGTCGCTCCCAGTTCGAGGCCAGTGCTGATACCGCGAAGGCTGAAAAGAGCGCAAAACTATTCAATGAATAATAATAGCGGGCACTTAATTGGGTTCCCTATCGCCGCTCTGATAAATCACCACTGTAAATCCATAACCACAGACAATTCGGGGCCCCAATCGGGTTTTATGTAAGTTCTGCGATATCACTCACCCGCAACGTATTTCATTCGGTCCGCCGGCGACTCCTGTTGCGCTGCCTCGGTCAATAGCTCTGCGTACTCCATGTACTCGCACAGCCGCTGGAGGAAGCTCAGTGGCTCGTTCAACATTACTGGCATGGTGATCTTGCTCAGGTCCTTGCCAATGCAGTTCTTCAAGATGGCCCAAATGCTCACCTCCTTGCGGGAAATCATCGGGGCCGGAAGCTCAGTTCTAGATTAACACAAAAATGATAAGTTACGAGTGAGCTGGCGGAGATGAGTAATTCCGGGAACTAGACTGACCGCTCCACATGTTCTCGATAGGCGCCCTCAGCCATGATTGCGGGTCAAGTGCAGCTAAACCCAGAAACTGTTTGCGGTCGTTGGTGTGTGCCTCTTAATTGATGATTGCCCGTTCACGATGACCCTCTGCTCTGGAGCATAGAAGTTTACACTTGGACAGACATGTGCGGAGTGGGGCGACGTCCAAGTTCTGGAAAGGTTTTAAGCCTGATAAATGAGATTATTCGGCAGTCTGATTAAACAAACATATTTATATGTATATACACCGTTTCCGTGTTCCCGTGCGTGTGTGTGTACCTTTTGTGGCAGTCGTCGCTGGGCTATTCGATGGACTACGACGTCGACTGTGAATCTTGTGACCGAGCGTTGTTGTCATTCATTGATTTTTCGAGTGCTAATGGACGCTGGCATGCAGGTGTTGTTTCGTGTGCTGAGATCCGCTTTGTTTTGCCTCACATTGTGACTAAAAGCGTATTTTATATTGCACTAATTGAGGTTGAGGTGTTGTAGCCAGCACTTACTCTAATATTTAAGCTTTTGGGCGAAAATTTAATCAATAGTGATAAGGAAGCTTTGGGCAGCTTTCAACGGGCGCAAGCTTTTCGCAGAGTTGATTTCGCTAAATCGATTTCTGATATCATTTTTGCCTTTGATAAAAAAACACTTGTACCTATAAGTACGTAGGTGTGTTTACCTTTTAGTTTGACGCTTTTAACCACAGTTGTGGTCACAAATTTAGGGCGAAAAAGTAATTGGTTTATTTTGTAATGCGTAATATTTTTATTTATGAATATATTTTGTGGTAACTTCGTTTAATTCCATATTTTTAAGCAAAGTTAAGCAATTTCTTGTACATATTTCTAGCTTGTTTTTAACCAATCAAATTTAATGTTTTATTTTTATTGAAATTAATGAACAAAAATTCGTTACCTTTGAAGAAAATATGGAAGGAACATTATGATAGAAAAATCTAATTTTATCACAAACTATAGTATGGTATAGCCTTAAAATTAAGCTAGGATTGAAAAAGAAAAGCGGATTATATTTATAATCGAATTCGATACATGAATCATTTTATTGTAAACTTTAAGGCACTTTTTAAAAGCATTTCCAAGTCCTAGTGATTTTTGTAGCTATATTTATGGTCAACCTCAACAGCCGAGTCGATCTAGCCATGTCCTTCTGTCCGTTTCTATGCAAGCAAGTCAATCAGTTTTTGAGCTATCTGGAGAACACTTTTGCAAAAGTTTTCATTCAAGCTAATGAATTATTAATTTGTATTATGTTTAAAATATGAATACATTATAACTGCGTGTTATACATTTATCATATACATATGTAGCTGTCAGAGGATCAATTAATTTTTTTTAGCGTTTTTGATAAGAACTTATAGTTGAAGTAGAACAAATTCCACAAATTTAAGGATATACAAATTTGGTTTCCAAAAGTTAACTTACTTCTTTGTTCTTTATGCCTAAAACAAAAAAGAGAGAATTATACATCAATCCATTTGAGAAAAAAGGACTCAATTTGATCACTTTGATCACTTAAAGTTACTATAAAATACTGCAAAAAAGTATAAAAGTTCTCAAATATTAACAAAATCTTTAAATATCATCGTCGCACCTAATTATAATTCTCTGTATACCTTTAGTGCCATTCTTATGACCGCAGCTGTACATCCGCGAAAATTGGGGAAGTTTACTACCCAAGATCCCGACTTCGAGCTGCTCACCGCTTGGCGTTCGTTGATGGCTAATCTTGAAAGTTTCCCGCAGCGAAGAGTGTGCGCTCACTCGCCCACTCGAAATGCCTTACAACATTCATTTTCTTTTTATAAACACCTGAATAAGAGTGATTATTTTTAGCCTTGGCAGAGTCCGTGAAGGTCGTTCACATTTTATCGATCGCATCGGGCGGGGTGTGGGTGTGTCAGCGCTGAGCTGTCAGCATCCTCAGCCACATCAGCATCGGCATGGGCCAATAAATAAAAATAAGTGTATCAAATTCGATTATTTCGTTTAATTAACCAGATAATATATATTTGATATATATAGAATTTTAGATGTTGTGTATAATTATTTATATTCCATATATACAAGAAATAAAAACAACATTGTTAGCTTAACACTACCACTTCGCTACTAATTGACTAAAATGTTGTGAGCAATTCCTCCTGGATGCTGTTCGATCGAAGTAGTTGAGTAGGTGTGGGTCCGCCGGCGACCGTGTTCAGGACCTTGGATGACGTAGCCGTGGCATTCTTCAGGTCATGGTACTCATCGCAGAACGTCTGTCGGTCACACAGAGAAATCACGTCATGAAACAATGCTTTTATTCGTGTCTCTCATAGGAGAAATGTATTTAATTTATTACCTTTAGACGGCTGCCCAAGAAGATGGCACGTTCGCGCTTCCTAACCATGTAGTCGGACGACATGAGCCACCTGTGCTCCAAGCAATCTTCGGTGTATGGTCGTTTTCTGAATTATACATTTTAGAAATTTGTATTCAGTGAAAATGTGTTAACATTAGGTATGTTAATTGTCAAGTGTGATGAGCATAAACTATAAGTGACCCTGCTCTAGATTATTGTTTACATAATTATTATACATAATAGAAAGAAATAAGAAAGATTTATGATAGTCGGGACAAGCAGCGGTCTGCTTTTGATAAATTAATAAGTTCTTGATTAGCATAGAGAGCCAAGGCTTACTTATCTTGATTATTGTCGACAGCTCTCAAGAGCTGAGTAATGAAAAAAATAGTAAATATTTTGAAAATATCTGTTGCCAGTTAAGCTTATTTCAGGCTATATCAAGTATATAAAATGGAAAAGCTTAAAAAAGGAATGCATATTGTTTAAGCTTTTGCATTTTTAAATATGCTAGATAGACTTATAGCCGTATATTGTTTACTTTAAAGTTAATCTATGAGTAAAATATTTCATATACACATGTTGTAGTTTTTTAATTGAAATTTTAAAAACAGGTGTTAAATATAGGTATTTAAGGGGTTACACCTATTTAAAAGGCAAAAAACCAGGGTTTCCCAAAAACTGTTCTGCGAAATCTTCTAAATGTATTATTAGAAAAATGTAAGGCATATGAAGGTAACTTTTAAGAGTATCTACATATTTTATATATGTAAGAAATAAAGCTTAACTGCTTCAGCAGATGTCTATGAAACACTTAAAAATAATAGATACTTTGGCCATAATATTGGCCCAAAGTTGGGTGTAAAAATAAAGATTTTATGGGTAAATAATCGGTTTATACGTTTTCGAGAAATCTTGGTCACCCACTTTCAAAACACAGTTTCACAATTACATATGTGTCAATAACAGAAGGGCTTACTACATTTTAAGAACAATTACTTGAGTATATCTAAATAACAATTGTTTTTTTTTTTAATCTTACAAGATGGTACTTTCTAAGTGAGCAAGAAAATCACCAACTTGACAATTACATTACTAATTTAATTGACTTGAAAACGTTAAAAACCTCATATCTACACAGAGAGAATTACACATTCGGTGAGAAGTAAAAATAACTCAATTTGAGGAAAAATTACTGAATTTGAGAATTTCTTTACTACAGTACTGTAAAGAAGTACAAAACTTATTAAAAATGATACAAAAATCATCAAATTGAGCATTTTTATCGTCTCACCCAATTTTAATTCTCTGTGTTTAGTTTTTCAGCATATTCTCTTTAATTTTATCCTATTCTAGCTTATTTTTGCCCAGAATCTAGTTTATTAAGGCGCTTATCTCCTAGGAATACTGACGAAACTGAATATTTAATAAATCTATACTCCAAATAATACTTGTAATATTTTAGAAGGACCCTTTGATACCATAAATTATGGATGCCTCTTCGTCTTTGTTCTGGGACAACCCATAAAAAATGAATTACTTACGTGGGATGGCGCTTGAAGAGAAGCATAATGAATCTGGTGGCCTCGGGAGTGACTTCCTTGAACAGATTCTCGAATCTGTAGCGCACAAAGGAGATATTCTGCTTGGTCTCGTACTCGTCGGCGCCGCGGAATGCACTGCATCCGGACAGGAGCAAGTAGGTGAGGGCACCCACCGACCAGATGTCGCTCTGCGGGAATATCGGCTCGTCGTTGATCATCTCGGGCGGCTGGAAGTCCAGGGATCCGCACGGCGTCACCTTCACGCCCAGCTTGTTGACCTTCTTGGCCGAGCCGAAGTCGACCAGCTTCACCTGAATGGAGCGCACGGAGGCCATCACCACGTTGTCGGGCTGGATGTTCAGGTGGCAGAAGCCGCGCCAGTGCAGATACTGCAGGGCATCCAGCAGCTGGGTGATCACGGTGGCCACCATCTGCTCGGAGTACTCATGCCGGCTGCTGAAGTAGGTGAGCACGTCGGCGCCCTGGAGCTTCTCCATCACGAAGATGGCGATGGGCACGTTCAGGGGCTTGTAGGCGCTGAAGAGCGCGGGGATGCGCTCGTGGCGCAGGGTCTTGAAGTTGTCGAACTCGGCCACCACGTTGTCCTCGTTGTCGTCGGTCACCTCCAGGATCTTGGCCACCACGACGGTGTCGGTGGACTTCTGGATGCCCTTGACAATGGTGCTGAACTCGCCGCGGGCGATCTCCGAGATGAAGCTGTACTTGTCGCTGACCGAGGAGTCGGTCACCCAGTTGGGCGGCTCGCGCTCGCAGTGGTAGTCGGTGTGCACGCGCTCCTCCTCGGGCACCACCTCGTGCCCGTTCTCGGTGAGCTGCTGTAAATGCTTCATGGCCTTGGTGATGTGGATCTTGGGGGCGTCGGCTCCCGAAGTGGACGCGGCCACGGGTATGCCCATCTCGCTCCAGCCGATGCGGTTCTTGGAGGCCAGTCGGAACTGGTAGCTGGTGTTGGGCTGCAGGTCGTGCAGCAGGTAGAACTCGTGGTCGATGTTGTCCGCCACCGTGGTCCAGGCGTCGCAGTTGCTCAGCTTGTACTGCAGGCTGTAGCACAGCACGGTGGAGTGGCCGTCGTCGCGGGGCTGCTTCCAGCGGAGCAGGATCTCGGAGCCGCTGTTGGCGGATATTTCCGGCGAGTCGGGGGCATCGGGCAGCGTGGCCACCACGATGCGGCAGCGAGCCACTGTCTGGCCCACCTTGTTACGGGCCACCACCTTGTACACGCCGACGTCGAAGTGCAGGGCCGGCTCGAAGCGCAGGATGGAGCGACCGTCCTCGTCCACCGATATCTTGATCCTCTTGCTCTCGGACAGCACCATGTCGTTCTTGAACCACTGCACACACGGCTTCGGGTCGCCCACGGCGAAGCAGTGGATGTGGCTGGGCTGGTTCTCGGTGATGGCAATCGTCTGGGGCTTCTCGCGGAAGAACGGCGGGTAGCCCTCCCGCTGGGTCTCGATCATGGCATCGGCCTCGGTGTACTCATCCAGGCGGGGTCCCAGCTCCGTGCGCAGGCGACGGATCGAATAGGAATCGTTGGCGGCATACGTGCTGATGCGGCTGCGGGTGCGCTCGTCATCGATTTCCTCGTCCATGATGTCGGTGAAGCGACGTCTCTCGCGGATCACGGGCAGCTAGAAAGAGATGAAATCCTTACTTAATCCTTGTTTACTTTATTATATGTGAAGTTATACTCACAGACCAGTCCACGGAATCGTTCAAGGCAAAGGATGGGGATCGGCGATGGGCCACCTTCATGTACTCACGCAGTCTCACCGGGAAGTTGACATCTCGCAGCTGCAGGAGATACGTATCGGGTCCATATTGGTAGCTAAAGGGATAAAGTGATGTAGGTAGTGACTCGGATCTCTTATTCTCCAGACTTACTGGCTCTCCGATTGAATCAATCCCAGCTCGTAGTCGGGATGCAAGTACTTGGAAACCACTTCCTCGCGCTTTGCCCGCTTCCTGGGCTCCGGCAGCGGCTCAGGCGTATTCTCCGGCGTGTACACATGGCCCGGGGGATAGACCATCTTCGATGGATGCTGGAAGCAGCCGCTGAGGCGGCGCCTGCGGAAGTAGTTCTTGCAGGAGGCATTGGCATACCAGTCCCTGAAGTGGTCGTAGTAGTTCCTCAGGCGATCGGTGCCGATCTGGTAGTCATGGTCGTACACCTGGCGATCCAGCATGAAGAACCAGGGATGCTTCAGCGCAGTCTTCACATCCATGCGTTCCTCGGGGCTGTACAGCAGCAAGCGGCTGATAAAGTCACGACCATCGTCCGAGATGTGTGTCCAGATTTCGTCCTTGAAGTCCCAGCGGCCCTCGCGAATCTTGGTCAGGGTTTCCCTGTCGTCGATGCCCAGGAAGGGATTGTGACCGCCCAGCAGGACGTAGGTGATCAGGCCCACGGTCCACATATCGTGCGAGAAGTTGACGCCCTCCTTGTTCACGACTTCGGGCGAGACAAACTCGGGCATGCCATAGTCCAGGGTGGACAGGTTGTGCCTGTTGATCTTCCTCGACAAGCCAAAGTCAGACACCTTGATGAAGTCACCGCCCACCACGGAGATCAGAAGGTCCTTGATCTGTGATTAAATACAGAAGGCAGAGACTATTAGATCCGACCTTAAGGCATAGTAACTATTAAATTTCCCACCGTAAGTCCCATGTGACCCACTCCCATTTCGTGCATGTGCTCCAGACCCCACAGCGTCTGCCGGATATAGTGGGCAATGTCGCGCTCCGTGTAGAAGTCGCGCCTGAGCAGGTTATCCTTCACCAGCTCGCCGCCGGCAGCCAGCTCCATAATCAGCGTCACACTGCGATCGGTGTCGTAGGCATCGTACGGACGGATCAGGTTCTTGTGATTGAACGTGTTCATCATCTCCAGCTCGTTGAGCATGAATGGACGCAGCTCTGGCCGGCCATACATGATCTTGGCGGCGTAGTTGTCGCCGCTGGAACGCTCCACGGCGTGGTAGGTTATGCCCTGGGTACCACGGCCCAGCTCATCGCCAATGTCGTACTTGTCCTGGTAGCGCAGCTGCTTGGAACGCACATACGGATGACGGCCGTAGGTCTTGTATATGTACTGATCCTCGTTCTCCTCGATGTGCACCGTTACCGAGGTGCTAATAGAACCAGCAATATTCCTGGCACTGATGGAGTACAGGCCACCGTCCTTGATGATGGAATCGTGAATCGACAGCACATAGATATCCGGGTCATAGGAGCTGATCTGTGTGGGAAGATCATCAAGTCTTAGTAAGAATTTTAAGGGAGTATCTTATGTTAAGCATACCTTGATGCGAGAAGAGTCGGCAATGGGCTTCCAGTCCTTGAACCAGTGCACTTCCGGCAGGGGAATTCCCACCACCTTGGCCTCGATACGGCCATTCTTGCGGGCCATGATAAAGGTCTCATCCGGACGCTTCAGGAATCGGGGATGCTCAGCGATCTCCAGCCGCACCCGCTGCCTGGCCACGCCATGTTCGTTGGTGGCCACAGCCTCATACCAGCCAACATCACGATCCAGCATGCTTTTAAACGAAATATGAATCATTAAATAATGTTAAATATAATTTACTTTAAGGCTCACTTGTTAATGAAGAGCGTGGCCTGACCATTACGAGTGTAGCTCTGATCGAAGCGGCCACCCGACTCAATAATCATGTCATCGAAATAGTAGGTCATCTTAGGCTTGGGATAGCCGTAGACGAACCACATTAGCTCCGTGTTGTGCTCCTTCACACCATAGCTTAAGTCGTTTTCACGCAGCAGGAATCTGTAAGAGAAAAAGCATGTTTAGATAGAGGAAATAAGGAAAATGATGATGTACTTACTGAGGAGCCTGGGCCAGGCCATCATGGGGAGGCCTCTCGATATCAAAGTCCTTGGGGAAATAGGGCGAGGTCTCTGGCCTGAAATCTGTGCCTGGTGGCAGGTATGTGTAGGTTTTTGGTGGTTCGGGCACCAATTTTTGCCTTTAACATACGCAAAATATTATTATTTCGGTTATATAAACTTCAAGTTGGGAAATTCTCACCTGTAGGTTTGGGTGTAAGGACTGGGATCGCTCACACCGAACTTGTTTTCCACTCGCACCCTGAATCTGTAATCCCGGAAGGGCTCCAGATTGCGAATGTCGCAGGCACAGCTGCGTACGCCGGTTCTGAGAGTGCGCCAATCACCCTCGGGCAGATCCATCATTTCGATCTGGAATAATTATAATTTTATTATTTTTCTATCACCAAAATCTCAGATGAAAACTCACTTGATAGGTGATGGGATAACGGGGACTCAAAGGCACCGATGGATTCCATGATAGAAGCAATCCGCGATCAGTCATGCGAGAAATAATGGGACCCTCAGACAGCGGTGGAGGAGCACCGGACTTCTTGTACTTCTTGAAGTCAGTATACTGATCCTCCAGGGGCTTCTGCTGGCTGTCCAGAGCTGCATTCGTAAAAACACATTAGAAACGGTCTGAAATATAGTTATCAAGGGCCTACAGTCGTAGAAGAGCTCGGCGTGGCAGATGTCATCGCCATAAGGGTTGAAAATGCGACAGGAATAGCGACCCACATCGTACTCGGTCACATTTTTGATGGTCAGCCTAAGCAGGCCATTGGGCTCGATGTCGATGAGGAAGCGGTCCGAGGGGAACAGTTTCTGGTCATTCTTGAACCACTCCACCTCGGGTTCCGGATATCCCGTGGCGCAGGCCGTGAACTTGGCCACCATGCCCTCATAGATATCACAGTCGCCGATCTTCTTGAGGAATACTGGAGGCTCCGAGCGCGAGTGCTTCTTACTGTAAGGGAGAAATGGTTTAGTAAAGGATCAACCGGGAGCGGGACCTTGCTCACATCTCATTCACGATATCGAGACGTCCTTGGGTGATGTCCTTGCCCTCCCTGTTGCTGGCAATGCACTTGTAGACACCTTGGTCGCCCTTCTCGCAGTTGTTCACAATCAGCATGTGATGATCGCCATCGTTCTTGAGGCTATACTTGTCGGACTTGGCGGGAATGGGCTTGTCCTGGAAGAACCACTCCAGCTCCGGATAGGGAACTCCGGAGACAGTCACCGGGATCTTGGCATTGTTGCCAAACACCTGCTGCTGGTCGGAGATCTTTTGCGTGAACACCGGCGGCTTGTAGACCTTGCGGACATTAGCGTTGCAAGCGGACGAATCCTCGCCCAGGGGATTGGCCAGGAGGCAAGTGTAGTTGCCGGAATCTGCGGCCTCGGCCGGCTTGATGGTCAGTCCAATGTGCTTGCCGTCGCAAGTCATCAGCAGGCGCTCGTTGGGGGTCAGAGTAACGCCATCCTTGGACCAAATAACCTCGGGCATGGGGTTGGCAATAAACGGAGCGGACAGCACCAGCTCCTGGCCCTCGTCGGCGTTCACATCCCGCAGGGCAGACACAAACTGAGGAGCCTCTTCGGCGGCCGTCTCATCGGCCTTGGGGGCCACATAGAGCTTCGCCTTGGAGGCCGTGGATCCCTCGGGATTTTGGGCAATAACTTCGTACAGACCGGAGTCGCCGGGCACCGTTTTCTCAATGATCAGGCTCGTGCTCTTATCCGGATTCTCCACAATGGAAATGTGGCCTTGATCGGGCTTGATTTCGTGTCCGTTGTGGAACCATTGAAGCTTTGGCTGGGGGAAGCCAACCACCTTGATGTCCATCTTCACGGGGAAGCCCTCGATGCTGGAGGCATCCTGCAGCTCGGCCACAAACACGGGCTTTGACTCCCTCGGCACTATCTCCACCTTGGACACGCCTTCGATCTCGCCACCCTTGTTGACGATCACGCACTTGTACACTCCGGCGTCCTGGGGCTGGGCTTCATCAATGCTGAATAGAAGGGAGAGGGTGAAGTTAATACCGTAATCCTCTTTCTAATCTTCTCCCAATCATGCTTACATCAAACCAATCTGACCATTGGGGCTGTTGACGAAGTTAATCTCGGGACTGGGACGCAGCAGCATGCCGTCCTTGTACCACTTGACCTCTGGGGCTGGGAAGCCAGTAACCTGGGCCTCCAGCTTCAGGGGTTCGCCCACGACAACAGTTTGACCTGAGATCGGCTTGAGGAACTTAGGTTGCATCTCCTCGGCTGTGGGTCAGGGGAAAAGGTTTCTTAGATAGATTACAAGGAGTACAAACTAAAAGGCCTTACGTTTAACAGCCACGGCACACAGAGCCACCTTCTCGCCATGAGGATTGGAAATAATCAGCTTGTAAGCTCCAGAGTCATTGGGCTGGCAATTGTTGATCTCCAGCTTGACCAGGCCATCGGGAGTTGCGGATATCTTCACACTAAAAAGACGGTACAGGATAGGTATCACATGTAAGGAAATCCTCCCAATATCCTTACCTCTCGCTCGGCTTAACTTCATCGCCGTCCTTAAGCCACTGAACTGTGGGCAGGGGGCTTCCATCGACACAGCACTCCAGGACCAGGGGCTCACCCTGCAACACGTCCAAAGCATTGTCCAGCTTCTTCACAAAGCTGGGTGCGAGGGCCAGTAATCCCAGCTTGAAGGGTGCCTTAGTCACTCCAATTTCATTTGTGGCCACACAGGTGTACTGGGAATGGTGACACAATTAATTACTCTGTTCGATTAGGGATTGATTATATATAGACCTACCGCTCCCACATCGTTTTCCCTGAATGTCTTGATGTCAAACACACTCTCGATTTGGTCGGATCCCTTCTTGGTGTCCTCCTTGCTGTACAGCTTATCCTTGCTGGGCTTGTTTACCGCCTCGTAGTTAATGGGCTTGTCGTCCTTAAACCACTCAATAGTGGGCAGAGGAACGCCATGTACCAGAACCTTTGTGGAGACGGGCCTGTAGTCGTGGATGCTCTGGCTCTCGGGCTGCACAATGAAGGTGGGCTTCTCCACTAAGGGGAATACAGACTACAATTAGGACTACTTGAATACACTTTGAGAAGCGAAGTACCCACCCAGCACATTCAGGTTGAAGTCCACCGTTGACCTTCCCTCGCTGTTGACGGCCGTGATTGTGTACTTGCCATCCTCAGTGGGAGCAACGGCCTGGAAGACCAGGCGGTACTTATCGGCATCGACGTCGGCGATCACCTCACAGTTCTCGTTGTTGCACAGATTCTCGTTGCCACGAGTCCAGGTCACCTTGGGCTTCGGATTGGCCTCGACCAGAGCCTCGAAGCAAATGGTGTCGCCCGGCATGCACTTGCGGTCATCCAGTCCGGAAATCTCCGGCTTGGCCAGCACATCGATCCAGCCACTGGAGGTCAGCTCACCGAACTTGTTCTTCACCTTCAGCTCATAGCGGCCAGAGTCCTTGATGGCAGCCTCCAGGATGTTCAGAGTGCACGTGTACTGAACCAAGCCATTCTCAATGTCCTTCTTCTCCACCTTCAGCTTGAGGTTGTTGCTCTCCTTGACGGGCTGGCCGTCCTTGAGCAAAACGATCTCAGGAGTGGGATCGGCGGTAAACACAACTGGCTCGGAGACCTTGTCGCCCTTTTTGACCTTGATGTCTCTCAGTCCAGGTCCGGATGTCAGGATGGGCTTGCGATACTCGGCAATGCCTTTGGCAAAAAAATACAGTTTATGATATATAATTACAAAATTCGCTGAGATTCCTTACCCGACACAGAGAGATCTCCCTGATGCGACTTCTCGCCACACTTGTTCTGCAAAACTACCTTGTACTCTCCCGCATCCACAAGATCCAATGACTCCACCTCCAGTTTGTAGTGATCCTATGGGTATGGTATGAGAATATTTTAAATCAAAACCTCATGCTAATATCTAGGGAGCACAAACCCCATCAACAGTGATGGCCGTATGCTTATCGGCAGAGATGGGCTTTCCGTCGTGATACCATATCGCTTCCGGCTTGGGAATACCCGTGGCTATAACTTCGTACTTCAGGGGCACACTTTCGTAGCTGTGCTGCTGGAACACGTCCACGTGCACGATTTCCGGAACAGCTATAAAACAAGATAGTGTCAGTGTGTTCCTTGTTTGGTCAGGAGATTCCCTTAGGGTTAAACCATTAGATTTCTGTACAGTGTGCATATTTTTCATTCAAGGGGTTAGTTCCGGTTTATCCTTAACACTTTACTTTGTACAAGATGCTGAAATCATTTAGATCCCTGAATATGTTTTCTTACTTTCTATTCGAAGACACTTGGCTGCGTGAATTTAAAGTCCATTTATAAATTTACGCCATATAATTACGATCATTCCGTTTCAAGACCCAATTCTTATCCATTCCATTGACACAAATCGCATTCCAAATACCCGAGCTCTTTACACTTGGTTAATAATTGAGTTTTTGATTAGGTTTTCTGTACATTTTCGTGTTAATGTGTGAGGTGAGGTGACAAATATGCTTTTTGATATGTACAGGATGGGCGTGTGATATATTCAGGGTTAATACGTATGTATCTGTTATGAGGTTTATATTTAGAATTATTTCATTTCGATCTCATTCATTTTTGCATTTTCCAAGTATTTATAGTTATGTTTATTATTTTGCTTAGTTGATGCATTGAAAATGGTTTTGGTTTACCCCCTTCTTCAGGTTCTTCGGTCGTCGCAATCATAGTTTTTGTCACGGTCTGTCCCAAAGACAATGAGTCGCTCGCTGAATCAAAATGTTGTATTATATAGATGGGAGATTATAGATTAAATGAGACTCAAAAAGGGCTCTTGTAGTAGGGAATTAGTAGAGTAGAATTCGCTTGTGGGATTTCCTTCCCATACTCTCGTTTCAATCTTATCTTGTACCCTCTGAAGGCTGAGACCTGTTGGTATTATATATACTTACTTAACACAGCAACCTTGCAGGTTGAAGTCGTCTCGCCAATAAAGTTGGTTGCCTTCATTTCATAGGTTCCGGCATCTTCAGTTCTGGCCAGATTCAGGGTTAGATAGTAATTCTCAATGCGCTGCTTGTCCCGAGTGATCTTAATACGAGCATCTTCGTAAATTTCATGGCCATCCTTGAACCTGATCCAAAGAGATGTAACCAATGCAGGAGATTTAAAGGGTTTCTTGAGCTTACCATTTGATTTTGGCTTCTGGTTCACTGTACACCTCGACCTCCAGGGTGAAGGATTTGCCCTCCTGAACTTCGACGTTCTTAAGGCCTCGCTTAACCTTGGGCTTGCCTTTAATTAAAATAGAAGTGAGCCAACAATCATATTAAAAGGTATTCCAAAGACGTTATAATAACAAGGTGCATAACGACCATACATTTGAATCAAGAGAGCGCTCTCTCTGGCTTTTGAAAAAAAAAGTTTCAAAAGAGAGGGAGACAGCTCTAGAGCCAAAAAATTCATATGGCGTGCGGCATCTTTTTATTAAGAGATCCTTGGTTATTCTATGTCGCTTACAGTTGACGGTAACCACACAGCTGTCCTCCAGCTTCCCGTAGTCATTCATAATCTTGCAAGTGTAGTTGCCTTGCTGGTTGGTGGCCACCTTGTTAAGGATCAGCTTGTAGTTGTTGCCCTCCTCCACGTGACGGAAGTCGTTGCGCTTCTCATCGATCTCGATGCCATCAATGTACCACTTGACATGCGGACGCGGATAGGCATCCACGCCGACCACGAGCTCCACATTGGAGTCGCCCTCGGCTACGGTGATGTTCTTCAGCTTCTGTGTGAACTCCGGCGTGCACTTGATCAGCAGATCGGTGCTGCTGGTGGCCGATCCGTGTTCATTGGTGGCCTTCACGGTGTACTTGCCGGCATCAACGCGAGTGGCTCCGGTAATCTTCAGGGTGTAGGCGTTGCCATCGCTGCTCACGGTGTACTTCGATTCGGTCACCTTGATCTCGGTCTCGTCGTGATACCAGATCAGCTTGGCCTCCGGATACGCATCGATGCGCACCGTCATCTGCACATTCTCCTTCTCCCCGTGGATATACTCGCTCTCGAAGTGCTTCACGATCACGGGCTTCGACTTGACCGTGCAGCTCCAGTACTCCGACGTCTGGCTGAGATCGTTTGTGGCCTTGATGGAGTAGTTGCCCGCCTGCGACAGCTTGATCTCCTTCACCTCCACGACGACCTTCTCGAGACTCTTGCCAATGGAGGTCGATGAGATCTTCACGTTACTCTCGGCGGTCACGTCCTTGCCATTGTTGGTGACCTGGACAGTGGGCTGTGGGAAGCCCTCCACCTCGATTTCCATCTTGATGGTCTCCCCGGCCGAGCAAGTAATGTCCGTAATCTTCTTGATCTTTGGAGGAGCTTTGAAAGGGATATAAATTCAAGTTACTTGAGATACCCAATAGAAACAGTTTAGTAGGTAAAAAAAACAAAAAGACCGTTTCAAAACAGGCGTTCCTGCAGAGAGCCATTCTCATTCATCAGTAACTATTTTGCAGTCTGTAAATATTTACTTGGGAATTATAAGAACAACCTAAAGCTAGTGTCTTTTTGTGCTTATGTTATAGTATATCCCTAGAGAGCCCCCAAATAATATAAATACCTTTCACCACCAGGTTAATGCTCGACTCGTCCTGGCCCAGTTCATTGATGGCCTCAATGGTGTACTCTCCGGCGTCGGCAGTGTTGACATTCTTGATCACCAGCGACATGCTCTCCTCATCCTCGTACATGAACTTGTGCCTGTCGTCCACCTGGATGACCTCACCGTCGTGCTTCCACTGCACCGCCGGCTTGGGGAAGCCCTTGCATTGCAGCTCCAGTATAGCCGAGCCGCCGATGCTGGCGTTCGCCTCGCGGTGCTCGATCACCAGGGTGGGCTTCTCGGGCTCCCGGTTCAGTGTCTGAATGGCACCTTGAACCGAGAGCTCGGCACTGCACGAGATGTTTCCCGTGGAGGTTTGAGCAACGCAGGTGTATATACCCGCATCCTCGGGCTTCACATGCTGGAAGACCAAGGCCAGAGAGTCCTCGTCCTCGCCGAAGAGCACCTTGAAGCGTTCCTCCGGATCGAACTCCTCGCCGTTACGCTTCCATTGGAAGACTGGCTTCTCGCCAGCCGGCAGAATCTGTCCGCTGAGTGCCCCAAACGGATTCTTGTCCTCTGCAACAGGAAAGTTATTTCATTTAAGGATTCTTTTCATTCCTACAACTTATTCACAACTTACCCACTGTGGTGGCTACGGCCTCGCAGGTGGCTTCGCCAAACTTGTTCGTGGCCTTGCACGAGTAGGTTCCACTGTCGGTCTTTTGGACATCGGCTATGACCAGCTCATAGAAGCCCAGATAGTCCTTGTCTCGGATAATCTGAATGCGATCATTGACCTCGAGTATCTCCTTCTCATCCTTGTAGCTGTGAAGGAAGGAAAGATTAATCTTCTCCTTGGATTCCCTTTATGTGCAACCCACAATTTGACCCTAGGCTTGGGATCGCCCTTGATCTTGATCATGAAACGGAAGAGAGTGTTCTCGATCATTTCGGCATCCTTCAGGCTAACCAGGAAAGCTGGCTCCGTGTTGGTTTTCGTCTCGTCATGTCCTGGTGCTGAAGAGGGAAAGCTAGCTTAGTATGCGGGATAACCTCGATTAGCTGGCATAACATACCTTGACCCACAGCAAGCTGTGCCGAAACCGTGGTTGTCTCGGAGGCAGACTGGGCCCGAATGGTGTAAGTTCCTGCATCGGTCTCACTGGAACCACATCAATATATTATATATACTAACTCTTTAGGGGAAAGAGACGTCCACCTACCTGCAGTTCTTGATATCCAGGCGGTAAGAATTCATTGGAGCCGCGGTTTGGGTGATGCGATCAGCCAGGCGATCCTCCAGCGGCTTGTTGTCCTTCAGCCAGGTAACAAGGCCAGGCTGGTCCTTGAATTGGATCTCAAAGTGAGCGGTCTCTCCAGCTAAAGACAATAAAGTAGCATCAGAATCAGCTATGAACGTACTATCGTGCTCCCACTTACGATCCACTTGCACGCTCTTCAGCATCTTCACAACCACGGGCTTCTCGACGGAGCGCAGGGGTCGATCCTCCAAAAGTTGGGACGAAGACCGGATGCCGGCACGCGATTCTGCCACCGAGTAGGAGGCACGGCTTTCCGCACGGCTTTCGGCGCGACTGGCGGTGCGGCTTGCGGCACGGCTCTCTGTACGGCCGGTGGCCAAGAGGGACGAACGGGCTTCGACCTTGTCAATGGAGCTGCGATCCCGCCTGGAGCTTATTCCATACTGCGATCGCTCGGCAGTGCTGTCGTAGGAGGTTCCCCGATCGTAGTCCCGCGTCCTGCTAGAGGCTTTTCGGAGCGGGTTTCGAAGGAGGTTAAAGTAAAGTTAGTTGCATTTTCATGAAGACAACATATAAAGAGTATATGTAATGATGGGTTCTTGCCAAAATCTCTAGAGGAGAGACTTTCAGAACACTGCGTAACAATCTGAACAAGGATCTGGCAAGGATTGGAGTATAGTATAGGAATATATATGTAGGAAAACAGAGGTAGATAGATTAATTGTATAGAAAAGTTTGTGTATGTAAGCATTCAAAGATATATATACTCTAAACACAGTTATTTACGATTAACTCAACACAGATATATAATATATATGTGAATATATAGACGTGATGTGATATAGACGTGATATAGACGTGATACATATGACAGACGAGACAAGCACTTCGCTTACAAGGACTCTTTCGAATTGATTTACGCTGAAGTGAAGGTGAGTCGAGCTCGTTGGAACAGTAACGACATCCCAGAGAGACATTGAGATTAATCTAACATTCAACATGGGGCATCCGACGATGGATGGACTACAAAACCCGTCGATACATGGGGCAACTTACTTTCATAGCGACGTTTGGAGGTCTGTGAGTAGCCAGAATAATAATCATCCATACCACCGACGCTTTGGCCCCTGGCTTCAAAATCGGCACTTGGCTCTCGCTCTCTGAAATCGTCAGCAATAGACTCGGTATAGTCGCCTTCAATCTCAAATATATTAACGGGCTCCTCAACGATCTCGTAAATGGGTCGCTTCTTGACGGGCGGGGTGAAAATGTGCAAGAAATCGCGGGCCTTGGCCTTCTGCACGGTGTCTTGGGCGTAATTAGTGGAGTCCTTCGACTTCAGCACCGTGGTCTTGATGCTGCGAATCTTCTGCTTGGCATTCCGCAGCGACGTGTCCGAGGTGGACGCATCGTAGATGCCCTCGAAGAAGTTCTGCGTCTTCTGCTCCAAGCTCTCGTTATGAATTAGCAAGCGCTTGATGGTGGGCGGCGGCGGGGGCGGCGGCGAGGGTGGGCGTGCCTTGACAATTAGGATCTCGATGGTGGTCTCGTAAGCGATGAGGGGAAGCGGCTGGAAGAAGCCGGGCATGCGCGTGAAATTGGGCGGAATGGGCGGCGGCGGGGGACCAGACCGCTGCAGGTGCTGGTTGGCCCCATTTCGGTCGTTAGCGATGTTAGCGAGCCGGTTATTCCAGATAGTTAGTGAAGCGTGGTCGGTTATGTTAGCACTGTGTCCCTGCGATCCCGAACCCGATCCCGATCCCCCACCGGGCGCGGGGTCGCTGTCCCGCAGGGACTCGCTGTAGCCAACAATGTCTTTCAGCTCGATGGGCCTGTGCTTTGTGGTTACCACTGGGTTATCGCTATCTACGGGACGGTATACTTGGATCTTGGGGATCGTCGCATAGGGCGACATGGCTCTCGTGAGGTCTTCGCCATCCTGCTTACCAGCTAGGGTCTCTTCGGTGACCGACAACTCTTCTCTGGCCTGACTAGAAGCGGATTCGATGACAGTTGTCTGCGACAAGGATACAGATTCCTGTTGGGTTTCTGCGGGCTGTTTGGGAGCCTCAACTTCCTTGGAATGCGAGGCTGGCGGAGGCTCTGCTTTTGGCACTTCCTTGACAGGAGAAGGCGTCTCGGGCTGTGGTGGAGGTGCCACCTGCTTCGCCGGACTAGCTTCCTTGACAGGAATAACTTCCTTAACAGGAGAAGTAGCCTTGGCAGGAGTAGTAGCCTTTACAGGTGTAGTAATCTTTGCCGGGGGAGGAGACGGAGCAGCTGCCACTGGCTGAGCTTGTGGTGGAGGTGAAACTACCTTGACGGGAACCTCTCTGACCTGTGACTTTGCTGTTTCTTCTACCTTGCCCGTGGTCACCTTGGACTCCTCCGAACTAGTCTTAACCTGGCTGCTAGTGATCTGAACCGATTCGGTCCTGATGGTAGATGTAGATGTCTTTGAGGATTGCTGCTTTTTGTACAACTCTATGGCTTCCTGCTCTAGCTTCAGCAGCTCCTTCTGTTCCTGCTGCAGACGCTCCTTGGTCTCCTTGCTGAGGAAGTAGTTCTCGGCCACGTCAGAGGCTCGGACACTGAGATTCGGGTCGTGGGCCTCGGCCCGTTGGGGGAGATGAAGAATTAGCTCACTTTCAGAGGCGATTTGCGATGAATCGACCTTCAGGTCATCCGCACTGTGCTCTTGCAGGGTGACGTCTTGGTTGATGTGGCTGGAGATCTCGTTGAACCAGGTCAAATGGGACTCTGGGCCGTGGGGCTTAATGTGTATCGGAAGGAAGGAGCCGGCGTCTGGCGCTTTCAGGCTCACTAGGATTTGCTTGTCGTCGGCCCTGTGCTCGATGTTGCACAGGGGCAGCTTCACGATGCTTTGCAAAATAAATACGGATCTGTTCTCGGATATCTTCCGGACCTTGGTCACCAAAATGCGAGACTTGAACAGGAAGCAGTAGCGATCGTGCGCCTTGCCCTCCTTGTCGACCACCTGGCACCAGTCGTGGAGGAGCAGGCGACCCAACTTGTAGATGTTACCCCGACAGCCCTCGATGCTGGAAAGAAACCTATTGTCGTACGCTCTACTGGGCACACTAAGCATTAACTCAAGGGCCCTGTCCAAGTCTTTAACGTTCTCTTTCAAGCTTAGCGAGTACTTAATGAAGTCCTGCGAAAACAAACACGAACATTAGCGGTCTTGGCGAGCTTTGGCGAGATGATAGGCTTAGCTTAGCTTTAAATGATTTAAATAATTAAGGAGAGAGGTGGCAGATTAAGACTAAACACGAAGGGGGCAAACCTTGAACAGAAGTTGATAGTCGTTTATGCGCTGGATGGGTAGTTTGAGGTGTTCTGAAAGAGATTTATCGTCTCCAAGCTGTTTTGAAAGTTCCTGCAAGGCAAAAGCAAAATACTTATTACACACACTGTTTAGCTCTAGAGAATGCTTCTAGAATGTATATCCAAAGTTCGAAATTCGAATGTATTGGGAAATGAAATAATATTATTTATTGATAGTCGCAGACTCGGTTCTGTGGTTTTCTGCATCCGCTTCTAATGAACGTTCTGTGTTCACAGATACATTCAAAACACGATTTCTTCGCGATCGCGATCGCGCTCTCTCGCGTTTGGGGTTATTTTTGGAACGATGTTTAAAAAATTATCACTTGTTGCAAAAACGGATATGTGTGCGTGCCCTATACGTTTGCTTTGGAAAGCTATATATACGTATATGTGGCTGCCAAATACACATTCGAATACTAGTATTCGAATGTTTGGATAGATTCACTCGCAACATGCCCGAGCACTTTTATTCACCCGCTATGCTCCCCATGAGTTCATATTCACATTCATATATTCACTGCTGGGCCAATTTCAAAGCGAACGGGTAGCAGTGGACTCATTAAAGTCAATGTTACAATATTTTCGCCAGTATATACTTGTGTGCGTGTATATTTAAACACTTTTAGACGTGAGGTCGAATATGTGGGCTGAAGAAAATCTTTTCACATACTATATATATTTATAAATGTATACGTATCAGCGTATCTTTTAATATATATACGCTCGCACAGTAAAATTTCGAAAATGTTGCATAACGGGAGAACGTCACAGAGATTCACACGGATTGATTTGGAAAATTATTTTCTCTTCACTGACTGAAATAGCTTCAGTTTTGGAGTTGTCCAGCGGCAAGTTCATTGAGGTAGGTTACAGGGTATTCTGCATGGCTGATGCACTGGCCAACAACTGAGAGCTAAGGCGCTTGGGGGACATAACTATCCCAAGGGGGGGTTCTTTAGTCAGGATAATGGCAAGACAACTTCAAGTACCTAAAGCGAAACGGTTACGTATATGAATAATTAGCACGACACGACCGCGAACACTACTCGGAAGCAACTGAAAACTGCAAAAGCTTTAGAATTGAAAAGCGTCTGCCTTTAAAAATAAACTGATATTCTCGCACATAGCACACGCATAATATTTGAAGACGAGTCCAACGATTTGCTCGCCTTCCAATTAAATTATTCTCTCTATTATTTTCTTTGAATTCAACAAAACAATTAAGAGGAAATGGGAAAAACAAAAGAAATCGAAAGAAAAACACAATTTGCACGAATTCCTCATGAATGTAAAATTAACTTGGAGGCGTATTTCGACATTTACTATACTCACTTGAAAGTACTTATTGGCCTCGGGACTGGAGCTCAGATAGTCCTGGGCCAGGGGTTCGTTTTGGCAGTACACCACGTGTTTATCGAAGTCCCTTTCCAAACGCAGAAAGGTTTTGGCCACCATATTCGGTTGATTGCTGTAGCACTTGAGTCCTTCCTTCAGCACACTGCAATTTTAGGTATTTAAATAAAACGTAATCCGTTCGGATACTTTCCGATTGCTTACTTATTGTGAAATTCGGCAATTTGCAGGAAATTGCAGAATATAACATCCTTATTATCGCGCACAGACCTGGGCACCACCGGTTTGTCAATGCCCTTGATATACTTTTCCACAACATGCATCAGGTCCCTGGAGAATTCCTCCTCCGTTTCCACCAGCTCCCTAAGAATGGTTCTGCAAAGAAGGAAATAAATCAGCTTGCTTACTATATCTCATTAAAATAAATAGAACTCACAGCTTTCTAAATTCCGCATCACCGTTTTCCTTGCCATTGGAGCTACTCATTGTTGGGTTAAATTCTAGTATCTCTATCGGAACCCAGCCCTCTTTGGGGGAGTCCCCGCTATCGAACATTCTAACAAAGCATCTGGAAGAGGGTAAGTAGGTTTTAATTAATCTTTTACTCAGGGAGGTACTATAAGATATGACAAGGGATTTGAAATCCATTTAAAGGGTCTCTAAGAGTATGCAATAGAATTTTTAAAGTGAAAAAGTCACTGTAAAATGGTGTTATTTTAAACGAGGAATTATTTTGTTGCATCTTTTTAAGGACCCTAGTAATTTATTTAGCATATCCGGTAATGAAGTAACTTATTCTGATAGAACTACAAAATCAGCCATGTTTTTTCGATTTTTAATAGGTTTTTGCATTTGAAATTTTGTTCTTCCTTTAGATAATCACATAAACTGATAACTCATTGCTTATCTGAGCATTTACCTTGATTTTTCAGACGCCTTGGAACTTATAAGTTCGACGAGGTCCCCGCGAGACACACTGATCTCGTCCGTGGCCATCGTTTGAGCCTGATAATCCCGGCTCACGAATACAATATCAGCGACCTGTTGAGTGAAAGCCATATCTTCTATATTGTAAAATGTATTAATTGCATATACATATATTTTAGGCTGAGCCACACATTATTTCCCGTCATTTCTGGGAGGGGCGCCAACATGAAAGCATTCAAACCGATTGCGAAAAGTTTGTGCAATTTATCAAGTGAGCAACGAGATTTATCGATTCGTTCTCATAACCCACACAAGCGGCGAGCACAAACAAAAAGTGGCCTGTGTGCAATATTTAGCTCGTTAGCTGAAAGTCTATTTTGCGTTGACATAGACACGCGGGCTCTCGGCTGAGGCTATGGCTATTTATTTCGTCGTCCGATTTTACTGAGCGCAAAGCTTAATGCGGGCCGAAAACAGCTGATTTTCCCCATCGGCACCGCCGCGAACAGGGTTCTTCACTTCGGGCCAATGATCCGAAACCACAGTAGAGTCGGGTGCAAGGAACGTATGCACATATATATATTTAGTTTTTCAATTTTCACATATGTATGTACGAATCTTAACTCATTTTTGAATCACTGTTAAGTTAATGAAGAGTTACTGTTAGGTTTTCGAAGAGTTACTGTTAAGTTTTTGAAGAGTTACTGCCAAGTTTTTGAAGAGTTACTGCCAAGTTTTTGAAGAGTTACTACCAAGATTTCGAAGAGTTCTCAAAGAAATTATTATACAGAATTCAAGTGTTTTTTAAGGTGGTTTTTGACAGTGTTAAACTTCGTTAGTTTAAACTTTTATAAATTTAACTTTTTAACTCTAAGTTAATACACTTTTATTTTATAAGTTTTACAGTTATGGATTTAAACATTATATATTATATATTTTAGAAATTTATATTTCACTTATACACTTCTAATCTATAACTCTATATATTATATTATATAACTATTTTATATATCATAACTCTCTAATTATTATTACATAATATTATATTATATTTGAAGCTTAGTTCAAAATATATTTTATTTTATCATTTCATACACAGATTCACTGGAATTAAATTAAATACACTTATATATTTGAGTTAGCACCTTTAAATATCTCCAGTTATTACCGCAGAATTAGTTTTAATTGTTAACTTTAAACTATAATTTATGCCAAGGGACACCCACTGTATTTATTGAGGTATGTACACGGTGGCTGCACAAATGTATTAATAAGTAAATTTTTGGCACATGTTCATTGGCTTGATTATCTTTATTTTTTTTTTTGGTCACGCATAACTTACGGCATCCATAGTTGCTGACTTTGTAGATCGATATTCGTTATCACTGGGTTAACTTTGCACACTACTTCACTTCATGGGTGGAGGACGTACGCACTACTGTACGTATTCGAAAATGTATTGCATAACTTATTACTGGGGGCAATTTGTCGAATTTTATTTGGATTTATTTGCGCAGGATTGGAGGCATTCCCGATAGATCGTTGGAGCACTCGAGCATACGCCTGTCATAATCCACTCGTCGATGATGATCACTTTCCCATTCCGAGGTGGCCCATTCGAAAGTGGAATAGATTTAAATTTAAACTTGCGGCGCGGCGTGAAAAAGAATGGCTACTGCGTGCGACGGATATACCAATGATTTTAACTGCATCCCGACAACTGTACGACTGATCGATATTTGCTGATCACAACAAAAGCTCCCCTCGACAAAAATCGTTTCACAATTTAAAAATAATGCACATGCACCTCGCAGAGGCGCAGCCTGCGAATGTGCATAGCCATGTGCATAGATGCCCGTCTACTTAGGCGGAATACACAAACAAACGTTCTAAAAGTTTATAGCTGTCACAGGAGTGTGCATATATGTATATTTCGGCACCCAAGTCTGCGCCTGCATACATATTTAATTGAGTATTATAAGTGAACATATACATGCAAGGGGTTTATTTATACGTCGTGTTTATATTCTGCAAAATAATGACTTTTATAATTAATTTGCAAGTGCATTTCCTCCTGTCACTCGAGTCATAAATAACGCCGCAATCGGCATTCACATAAATAATTAGGCGGCGATATGTGTCACAAAGTATTGCATTCAGGGGAAATTCTATTCTTCACTGTCTCAGAGCCTGGGGAATCTACTTAAATAACATAGTTCCTTAACTTCCAAAGAGCTAGGAGCCATCCGCTTCTTCTTCTTCCCCATACTCTGGCGAATGGAAGACAAAAGCTTTCGGCTCTGAAGCTTCGTTACTTTTCGAAAACACTTGGCAAACAATAAAATTCTAGAATAGTTCACAGGTTGTGCTTCTGCCTTTACTGGCGCCCCATAGACAAAGCCTAAAACTAGGCAATCCCCTTAGGTTTAGTAATAATTTATCTTATTTGTGTGCATAATGTGTCCCTCTAATGATAGCCCACATTCTCGCGGGGCAGAAAAGCGCAAGCTATGGACGCCAGTAGGCCCACAACGGCGTACGTGGATATAGCCTGCACCCTGGATGTATCCATCAAAACCTGCGCCACAAAGGGTGTTAACATGGCGCCCAGTCGCGCCAACACGGAACATCCCGAGACTCCAACTGATCGCAGGGCAGCGGGATATATTTCCGGTGTGTAGACATAGATGGCTTGGAAAATGCCCGAAATCGTTCCTCGGGCAATGAAGAGGGTCAGCGAGGTTGAGAAGCGACTGCAAAGGAAGGGAGTATGTAAAACGCTATCTAGATAAGATCCAATAACAATACCTATTCACTGACATGAGCACCAAAGTGCACATGACAAGCAGCAGATACTGCAGCACAATCGTTTTCTTCTTGCCAAATAGCTTGATCACCTTGATGGTCATCAATATGCCCGGAAACTCGGACAGGGTGATCCACAACAGATCCATAAAGTCGGAGGTCATGAAAGTAACACACTCATTGGGATTGTTCTCCTTGTTTCTGGCCACCAAGAGTTCAGTGGTGACCAGCACCAGGCCGTAGTAGCAGAAGGCAGAGGCGAGCCATATGAACCACAGCAGGAGCGTGGTCCGATATAGGTTCGGACTGAGCAGCGACCTGAAGCTCTCCGTGGCGCTGGGCTCTTCATCGGCAATCAGGCGACCCATTAGCATGTGCCGCTTGTTGTTGTGAGCTATCTGAGAGAATCAGGTTGATATAATTATAATAATATAAAAGTAATGCCTTAATATTCACCTGTTCAAGAACCCTGATGGCTTTGTCACTGTGCCCATTGGAGGAGTAATATCGCGCCGATTCGCTCAGCCACTGAATATGTTTTGTCAATATTTTAAAATATAATTTAAGATAATTGTTCCTACCGGAGAGAGCAGGGTGAAAAGTAGCAGAGGTGTAGCCGAGAGACCCAAAAGCCCGCGCCATCCGTAGTACGGGTACACAACCAGGGCCAATACGACTTCAAAGCAGGCTCCCAAGGCCCAAAAACACTGCAAATATAAGCAATTTTAATTAAATTAAATCAGTTCTGTTAATAAATACTCACATCCATCAGAACCACACACTTTCCCTTGTGTTTCGTGGGCAGAAATTCCGCGTATAAGGTGACACTTGAAAGGAAACTCTTTTAGAGATTGGAGGGAAATTCCCAAAAAGTGAACTCACGATTGTGGAACGCAGCCAATGGCAAAGCCAACCAGACCCCTCAGGGTCAAGAGCCACGCATAACTGGGCGCCACCGAACTTAGTATGCTATATAAAACTAGTAATACTCCAAACAAAGTGAGGGCCTGGAAAGAACATTAAGGTGAGACACAATTCACAGCTAGATAATGTGATATCTTACCGACTTTCGGCCATATCTGTTGCTCAGCTGTGTCCAAAAACTGGAGCTTAGCATCATGCCCAGAAACACGATGGTTGTGACCGAGGCCTGCTGGAGTTTCGTGACATTCCACTCGCAGAATAGAGCAGGGCCCAGAATACTCAAGATGGCCATTTCCATCGAGTCGGACATCCAGCAAAGGCCCACCAGTAGCGATAGCTTAACGTGGAACCAACCGAATCCAAAGGCATTGATCGCTTGTTGGACAGTGAAGGTGTCTGTGAAGGGAAGAACAGTCTTTAGTCAAGGGAAAAAGGTGTGAAATCCACTTGGTACTCGCCGTCTGGATTTATAGATACAGTCTTTAGCTCCAAGGTTGATGAGTGCGTTTCCCTGGGGCCGAAATTCACCGCGGAGGGAACGGCAGCAGTCTCGTTATTTAAATAATACATGTCTTCTGTTCTGCCTTTATAATTCTATAGTTTCTGTATAATATAAAACTTCAGTATTTGGTTTATAAAGCACTTAATGATGTTTAACAGCTTAGCTTACCTCTTACGACGCCCAAATACGGTAAAGAAAGTAGCAACAAGATCTAAGATTTATGTCTTCGCATGTAGACACACAGAAAATGATCCATTTGACACTTGAATGCACATTACTGTTTTATGTTCACCCTTCTTACAAGTAATATTATCTAAAACAGAACTACGTGCAGTGCATCTACAACAAATCACAACTTTCTTAAGCACTTTCTTTTTGCAAATAAGAAACTGAGAATCAGTTGTAATGTAAACAACACAAACACACAGGCACAAGAAACTCTCACAGCACCGTTAAAAGGTAACGACCGTCTTATCGATAACGATAGAGTTAATAGTAACCGCCACAAGCTCGATTAATCGATCGATAATAATAAGATTCAAAAGTAAAGATTACGAATGTTTTCTTAGCAAAATTAAAACATTATTTAAAACAAAAAAAAAAAACAAATTAACATAGTATGCTGGTATCATTTCTTTAATATCTTGTCAAAAGTCCATACTTTCCATTGTAAATACACCAGTTCCTTGAAACAGCACACATCTTTACGGTTACTTATCAGAGTTGAATCAATCACTTGCGATGGACGGAGATTCTTGCCGAAATTTCTCACTGGACTCCACGTCCAGTTCCCAGTTTGCTCTTCCGCCGGTATGCGTCCCGAAAAGGAAGAAGCCGGAAGTGTGCGACGAGAAGTCCGCCGACCAGGAAAGCTCTCCCCACTGCACCGATATAATCACATCCTCATCCTCGTCCTCGACAACCACCATCTCGATAGGCGCCTTTGACTCGCAATGCGATGGGCGAAAGACATCGGTCCCTGTGGCCCCCAATATTGGCTACGAGTTGAACGTGGCCAAGTCGATAATGCAGCAGTACAGCACCCTGAGTGGTGACAATTTGTGAGTATCGAAAATCTATGTTTTGGCACGTAATTATTTTGAAAATTTCTCTGATACTTACAAAAGGTCTTAAAAAAAGTAGATATGTGTAAGCTAATAAACACATATCTACTTTTTTTAAGACCTTTACCTATAACCTTTTGTACAAGCCTATATAGGTTTTTATTATTCTTAGATGGATGACTGCTCAATTTTATTATTAAATTTAAATTTAAATTTAAAGAAATATTCAATCTTTTGTAGAGGATCCTCAAATGTTTTCTAGGAAATTGCTTTATGGCTTTCGATTTGTACATATAATCATTCAATCTTTATTATAGACAGTTTTTAACTGTTTTAAGATAACCCAAAACCCCTGATTCACTATAATTGTTCCTTCAACCTTCCGAAACAGATTCGATCACATTAGTGACATTATAAAACGTGTGATCGACGAGCGACCGCCGAACGTGATTGATTTCTTTGAGGAATTCAGCAGGAATGTTCGCGAACAGAAATTCCATTTGCCGGAACGCTTCCCGCCGAACGGAATATTCGACGAGGTGCGCACGTTCCGGGTGGCCAAGCAGATTCTCCAGTCCATGAAGGTAGTGTGAGTCATAATCCGTCTATTATTCCTACCCAATGGTGGTGCTCCTCCCACAGTTACCCTATAATGTGGAGGGCGAGGATCTGATGGGCGAGGATATGTATGGTGAGGAGGGGAAACCGAACGAAGAAGAACTGAGGATCGTCCTCGACGACTCCATGCGACTCTTTATTTCGTTCAACGAACGCGTGCAACAACTGCAGTTCTACTGGAACCAGTGCGGCTTCAGCATCTCCAACGACGACATCTTCCAGCTGGCCAGCGCCATAAACCGTCTGCAGACCCATCCCTCTATAATGCAGTGCCGTTTCTGGGGCTGCATCAACGGACTGAAGGCCTCCTACTACATAGTGGAGGCCTCACTGACACGCGAGGAATTAGCCGCCCGCTTGATCATGATGCAGGAGGAGATGAAGCAGAAGCAGATGCCCATAAAGATGCGCCATGATATTCCGGACAGGGCCCCGCCACCGCACATCGGGCCGGAGCTCACGCCGGGCCTCTACGGTTGGGAGGACTTTCCGCTCGACGAGCTGGAGAAGATGACGCCCAAGGCACCGCCCGTTCCGTTGGTCGAGGAAATCGAGTTCTATGACATTCCGCCCGAGATGATCGGTCTCGGCTGCAATAGGTTCTCCTACTTTGTGGTCAACTCCCTGTTTGATGACTGGATCGAGCTGCCCATCGTGACGCCCCGCCAGATTGCCGTCTCACGGCAGATTAAGAAGTTCCTAACCGGCGACCTGGAAGCCGACGTGATATCGTATCCCTGCTTTCCGGGCAAGGAGAAGCACTACCTCCGCGCCATGATTGGTCGCATTACTGCCGGCACCTACATTGCGCCCACTGGCTATTATCGGAGGATGACCAAAAAGGAGAAGAGAATGTTCGAGGGTGAGGATATGGACGAAGAGGAGGAGGAGGAGGAGGAGGAGGAGGAAGAGGCGGAGAATGAGGGCGAGGAAGAGGATATCGTGGGTAAGGCCTTTCCTGTACTTACGAATTTCTTGCATATCCAAGATGCCTTACAGACAACGACGTGATGCTGCTGAAAAATGAGAAATACGAGTTTGAACCACTGGGCGCTCTGGCCACTACCGTGGCCTGGGTGCATACCCGATCGAATATCCTGAACCAGGGACGCGTCGTGTGGTACGACGAGATTAAGGCCCAGAAGGAGAGGGAGAAGGCACTGGCCCTGTACCTCAAAATGCAGCTCATGGATGAAATGGAGGAGGAGGCGGAAGAGGAAGAGGAGGGCGAGGAGGAGGGTGAGGAGGAGGGCATGATGGAGAGCTTCAATCAGCCCGAACTCGGTCCCGTCATTTTGTCCTCGGTTGCCAATGACACGAGTCCGGAGATGCCGGTGCCGTGGCTTATCCGCATGACCAGCAAGTACACCAACGAGAAGGAGCGCGTGCTGGTCATGCAGTCGAACGTCTGGCCGGGCGCCTACACCTTTACCTTTGAGAACATCTGCGAGTCCATTTACCTGGGCTGGGGCCACAAGTACTACGCCCGCAACATTCCGTTCAAGCATCTGCCCATGGTGCAGGAGGAGTTCAAGCACGAGCCCGAGGACTTCATCGAGGCCACCGATCCGACCGTTGAGGAAGAGGAGGCCTACAAGGCCTGGCTGCTCCGGAAGCAACAGAAAGACGCCTATGTGGCAGAAGATATGGAGGACATCGAAGACGATGACGAATTCAATGACCAGTACGATGACGCCGACTAGCGAGGCTTTGTTAAATTTAATGTTTGTTTTATCATTGGCTTCGCTGCAATAAAATGCAATTGCCGTCTGTTAATTAAAAGTCTTTGGAATATTAGAATCCAGCCACTCTACAGCGCACTGTGGTCCAAAATAATAATAACTTTCAGAAATAACTAAAAGTAAAGTAAGAAAAGCTAACTTCGGGCGTAGCCGAAGTTTTATATACCCTTGCAGATTATTTCTTACGTATTAAGGATTTTGATAAAATATAACATGTATAATGTAAAATGTATGCAAAATGTAAAATTTATATGTTAAATATGAATTGGGCCGGTCTTTCCTATGGCAGCTATATGATATATTGGTCCGATTTCAATGAAATTCTAAGAGGTAGCTATAATTATGTTATAAAAGCAAAAGTAAAGTTTCATTCGAATATTTTGAAAAATAGCGAAAATATGCCAATTTTTCCATATCGTAGGATGTAGTAGTCCGGTTCTGGCCGTTTCGACATATATACTGCTTGCAAAAGATATAAGACTATCCTGAAAGTTTCAACCCGATAGCTCGAAACTGAGAGACTAAATTGCATACAAACCGACAGACGGACAGACAGACGGACATGGCTAGATCGACTCGGCTAGTGATGCTGATCAAGAATATATATAC
>JAEIIU010044969.1:0-23062 GCA_018874675.1 Drosophila baimaii | reverse complement strand
TCATATAGCTGCCATAGGAACGATATGGGAAAATTGGCATATTTTCGTTATTTTTCAAGATATTTGGATGAAACTTAATTTGTTGAAACTTAGTATGCAGATGTCCTTACTATGTAAGTAAATTCGCAATCTAATATCGGACCAATATTTCACATAGCTGCCATAGGAAAGATCGGTCTAAATTCATACTTTACATATAAATTTTAAATTTTGCATACATTATACATTATACATGTTATATTTTATCAAAATCAGTTATAATACGTAACAAATTATCTGCAAGGGTATATAAACTTCGGTTCCGCCCGAAGCTAGCTTTTCTTACTTGTTTTTATAGTACCTTCAATACTACAGCAAGTCGCATATCCGATTTGTCTATTTTACCTTTTAAAATATGGTCCAGATAGTGGCATAATTTATAGACATCAGAGGCATTAGTGATTAACGATAGAAAAAAAAAAATGAAATCATGAACCAATACAGCTATTTTGAGATACAGAACAATTGAGTTAACCATTTGAAAAGAAAACTTCCCAGGCCTTTCCGTTAGCACTATTGACTATTGACCTTTCTACAGCTGATTTTCAGAACTTCTCCCAAAAAATGCGCTTTGTAGTGAGATAAAAAAATCTGGAAATTTAATTAATTAAAATTAAAATAATATTTTCAAAGCTTAAGGCCCTAGTTTCTATAGCTCAAATCTATAAGTTAGGCGCAAATTAATAATTTCCGTTTAACTATAAATAATAATAATAATAATAATAATAATATTTTCAAATTTTGGACTATAAATTGTGTGATTTTTTTGAGAAATTCTGAAAGAAAGTCCCATAAATTTATGGAAATTTCAAAACACAACTTTTAAAACACAGTCGGTTGTCAAAGTCAAAGTACCTTAAAAACTAATGCTAAAGTCATGTGGTCAAGAAGTTTCGTAAATACCTCTTTCTATATAATAAAAAATAACTAACTTTACCAGACTGTGGTGTTATGCCCTATGCCTAAGATAAAAAAATTAAATTGAAATCAGAGAATTTTTCCGTTAGTAATAACAATATTATCAATGAGCTAAGTTTTTCATAACTTATTGGCTGTTGAGATGAGTTTTCTTGTTGTCATTATAAATGAGGTTGCTGTTGGGATAATCGAGAACGATATTGTGAACTTAACTATTCCAAATGGAGGACCTACTATTACTGAGGGGACTTAAGGTACTTCAATAGGTTCATTGGTTCATTAGGTTATTTATAAAAGGTGATGAACTATCAGATGACTTCTAATCCTAATGGTTCTGGGCTAGTTGCTGATATATTCATAAATGGCGAAAATATTGGGTTACTACTAAGAAAAGGCTTGAGTGTAGTTTTAACGCTGTTGTATTACTTCCTTGTTGACTGAGATGGGTTTCGTCCAGTTATTGTGGGTATTATTAATAGGTAACCTATCTTTAGTCAGTGGTCAGTATTGCAGTTACAAGTGCAATCCTCGTCCTCAGGTTGAATTCGACAGGTGCATTAGTAAATCATCAAATTTCTTTCTGGGCTACTTTCTGGATAGGTCATTGTTACGAGACAATGTCGGTTTTTTCATCGTTTTACTGAAAGGTTACTTACTAAGGAGGTTTGAGTGTGTATCCGTCCTAGAGATACTGTAGCTAGTAAATGAATGGATATGAATATATGTACATGTGTGCCCTAACGCCCTCTCCCTCTCTCTTCCATGCTAGGTTAAAGCCAGCACCCACACAAGGAAGAGTTTATTGTAAGTCTCCTTATATTCCCTCTGCAAGAGAAGTGGAATGGTCAAAACGCTTGAGCCCATTTAATGAGCCCTTCTTGTGTTGAAGAAAATCAAAACACACATTTATGATATATATGGTACTTATTTATTAAGTTATTCATGTAATGCTAAAATTAATATATATTTTTCGGGGTTACATAGAAAGATTTTGTTCTTATATTTTGTATGTAAGTTGTACAAATTAGACCAATTATTTATTTAACCGAACGTCGAAATTGGGAACATTTCCACTTTTCTGTTGTCGTTGTTGTTGTGGTTCTCTACGATTTGACAGTTTTTCAAAGTATTTAATTTACGAAACAGTTTTCTGAACAGTTTTAAAAGCGAAACAAAAGAACGAGCAAAACATCAGCCACACTCATGCGAAGTTGTGGCCTTTTTTGGCGAAAGAAAGTGACTTGCGTACGAACTAAAGCAATTTGAATTTAACAAGCGCGTTATGTATCTTAATGGAGTGAAAATCTTGTATATATTTGCACCGAATAATTAAAATAAAGGGAAATACTCTGCCTAAATATATAGCTTTAAAAATATGACAATACAACAGATGAAAGGAAAAAAAATGCACCGTCAATCGCTTCAAATTGTGCTTTACGAATAATAATAATTGATTTTCCGATTCTGCAGACATGTTGTTGTTGTTGTTGTTCGTTACATTTCATATACATCGTATACATTGGATAAATTTCATACAGATTTTAATAAACATTGTCGTATACATACTGTACTGTGTAGCCACAAATAAGCATCATGGTTTGTTCATTTTCTTAGTTATTTTCGAATAATTTTTTGGGTCCTTCAAGCCGGCTGGTGCAAATGCTTAACAAGGGGGGGAAACGCCCCTGAAAAATCAACCTCTGATCAAGGATACAGGTGAGGAATACTAAAGATAATACTACAAATACACTGAAATTTCAAATTGATCTATTTGTTATTATTTAATACGGGACTCGGTACTCGGAATTTCCATTCGCTTCTCTGACTGATCGATCGGACATGAATATTGTGGCAACTGCTCGCCTGGAAGACCTGCTGCTCGCTCCCAAAGGAATGTCTCTCTACTACACTTGTTTCAAAATACAAAAAAACAGCAAAATATAGGTTCACATTTGCACCACGCCTTGAATTACTCCTCCACATATGATCTATATATGCATATGCAATTTACGTATATATCCACAAATATAGGTAAATATAGAAATTGATTTTAATTTAAGCGGATGCATGTATCAATGCTCAAGAAGGTGCGCATTTAATTATTATTATTATATATATATTAGTCGTATACATTATTGGATAGACTGCCCCCCAACTTTGTCGTCAATACAAACTCACACCACACACGCACAGACGTAGCACAACAACACCACAAGCAGTCATTAGAAAATATGTATGTATGTACGTATGTATATTACTATACGGTGCTATCCTCAGGGACTTAGATCCTGGTGGAGATTGGGATCATAGCCGCCCATGCTGTTGTCATACGGCTGCTGCTGATCGTAGCCGCCAGAACCCATGGGGTAGCCCATTGAGTCCTGCGGCGGGGCGGGTGACATCATCGGTGTGGTGGTTCCACTGGGCGGCCCGGCCATGGAATATGGCGAAGCGCCCGCAGCCTTCTTGGCCGCATACAAGTTGGCCTCCTCCTGGGCCTTGCCAATGTTCTTCTTGTAGCGAATTCGCTTGTTGCCAAACCAATTGGACACTTGAGAGACCTGCAGGGGATGGGGATGTGTGAAGATCAATGAAACACATACTATATATATGCTATATAGCTTACTGTTATGCCGCACTTTCGTGCCAGTTCCTCTTTGGCCTCCTCGGAGGGATAGGGGTTGCTCAAGTGACTGTAGAAATACTCATTGAGTATCTCCGATGCCTGCTTGCTGAAGTTGCGGCGCTTGCGACGCGCGTCCAGGAAGCGCGAGCGCAGAATCATGACAGCCTCGCAGGTCGACTGCTTCAACTGCATCTGTATGGAACTGAACTTTTTGTGTATGATCTGGACCATGCGCTCGATCTCTTTCGGTGTAATGGGTCTGGGAAAAAAAGCCGTTTAGATGGTCCCCAATCTCCAATAAAGTGAATCTCTCACCTGGTGCGACTCTGCTCACGCAAGAGGTTCATAACGTGAGTGGTAAACTCGTTGCATGCCTGCTCGTACTTCTCCAACTCCTGATGGTAGATCTGACGAATCTGTGCCAGCTTGGCACGATAATCGGAATGCTCTATGGCATTATCAGCCCCATCGATGGACAGAGATCCGCCCTGACTAGCTGCGGCAGCCGAAGCGGCTGCGGCGCCACCGCCGCCCTTTTCTGGTCCAGCAACGCCTTCGGCAATCAGCATGTTGTCCAGGCGCATAAGTTGTGGATCTGGCGGCTCCTCCTCCTGGGTATTGCGAATGGAGAGGACTGTAAACCAAATAAAATAATATATAATTTTAGTAAATAATCAATAGGGACTGCATACAGTGTGCACTTTTGGACAGACATAATAAACAAATACCTGACTTGGATTTTGTCTGACGCGAAAACTTAGTTTTGAGAGAGTTTTAAGCTCTATTAAAAATTGGGTTAATACAAAAACGCCAGAAATACCAAGATGAGCAAGGACCATATATGTATATAAATTGAGATTTGCAAGTAGTTTTTCTGTTTCTGACAAAAACAGCTTTCTCTCCGCTCTCACAAAACTGAGAGCGTAAAAATCTAAAAGTAGAATACGCTGGCATGTGTGCGTACAATTATAGACTACGTGAGAATACTTGTACGCACATGCAGTCGTCGTCCTATCAACCAATACCTACATGAGAGCGACCGGCTTTAAAGTGCGCTCCCAACAGAACTTGTACCCAGAGCTGGGTCCAGCACGAAAAATGAGCAAAACAATCGTATTGCGTGCGGCATCTTGGTAAATAAAGAGTCTGTGGTTAAGGGTCTCTTATTTAGAGAAGCAGATGACTTAAAAATATGATAGCTGAGTGTAAAGGGCCTTTAATTTTTTATTTAGGCTGCTGTAACATTCAAATGGAATGAAAGTTTGGCTGACTCGAAGTCTGGGCGCTTTTTCTCCCGATATATTAATATATTATTATATACACCAAAGGTAGTAGGCTTTAATAAGCTAATTATCCTAAAGAAGATTTCCGAATGATATCGAAATATATATATTATGATTATGATTTCATTCGGCCACAATGGGAAATGTTAAAAGTTGTATTCTTGTTTCAAGAAAATGAAAAAATTGATTTCCAATTAAATAGAGCTTAAATATTTAATAAAATGTAATATATTATATTAAGTACAAATATTAAACGTACCGGTCTTCTCTTTAATTTCACACAGCACCGAAAATAGGGCCGGCTTCATGCGATGACAATTGAGCGTATGCTTTCTAGCTTGCGCCTCGTCCAGCGACTGCTCCGAAATACTCATAATCTGTTGCAATATCTCGCCAATGTCCTTTTGCTTGCGCACCTCGTTCTCGCTGCCAGTATTTTGGCCATCGTCCTGGCCGGACAGGCCATAGCCCTGTGGTGCCATCATGCCACCAGTGTGAGCCAACATCCGATTGGGATCCTCCATTCCGCAGATCTAAAAATGATCCAACAGCAGGCAACTTCTCCTCTGTAACGAAAATGATTTAGTAATTACTTTGAAGTTCAACTTCATTGTATAATATAAATATAGAATACTTTTATTACTAAATGCGAATTTACTGATTAAATACATATAACAAATTCATATTATAGTAAAGGCACAGCAGCTCATTGCTTAGTAATAGCCCATATGGCATCGCCAGCCGAGTCGATCTGGACAAATCCGTTTGGGAAAGATCAAAGAAGTTTGTTTGAATTTTTTTTAATTTACAAAATTATTAGGTGTGAATTATATGCAGGAATTAGAGCTTAAATTAAAATTTCTTAGTTTTAGGCATAATTAGAAATACTTGACAAAATAAATTCTATTGAATTATTTCCGAATAGATAGCACACGCGTTTTATAATTTCCTTAAAACAGAAACACTTGAGTTATTTATTATGAATAACAATTCTGAATAACAATAATTAACTCAAGTGTTTAAATAAAAAACATTCTTGCTTATTGCAATACGTAAATGTAAGTACACCTACCAATAAATATTAGATGTAATGATGTAAGTAGACACACTAATGATTAGATAGAATTATACAAGATAAAGCTCGGTAACTGTTTTAAAAGTTGAAACAAAAAACAATGATGGAAATCGATGTTACCGAAACTTTTTTCAGTTTTCTTTTTTTCTGTTCCCTTGTAAAAAATTTCCTTAGTTTAAAAATCATAAAAATTGTCATTTCTTAAAGTACGTTGAAAAACTACAAAGCTATAGTGTTTGTTTTCGGTGATTTCTATGACAGCCATAAGATATAGAGTTTCGATCAGTCCTGTTCCGACATATACATATCTATATATACTTGCGACAGAAATAAGACTATCTGCACAATTTCAATTAGCCTTAAAATTGAGAGAATATTTTGTTAGGAAGTAGACAGACGGACATGTGTAGTTGATACTGATCGAGAATATATATACATTATATTCTAACTAAAATCATAAAAACCTTTGCAAGGGCGTAATAACAGATCCTAAAATAAGTTTGTGGCGGTTAGTGCAAGTACTTTCTGTACTAGCTGCTGCTACTAGGAGGAACCTAAATCAAATAAGTGTATCTAAGCCTTTACAATTATTTAAATCGAATATACATACGTAGGTGTGTCGAGCTAGTGGCTACTACTTAACTCTAATAGATACATTTTCGTAGTCTAAGGGTTTTCTTAAAAATGTTGAATACGAATGCAAAACACAGGTACATATGTATGTACATGTGTGCGTACATACATATATACATTATGGCCTATAGTGAATGTATCTTTCTCAGGTATTCCGTCGAATACCCGCTATTTACGCATGTATAAAATGCATTTCACACCTAACTACATATGAATCTAAATAAATTAATATGTATCTAAGTTGAGTCCGCAAATAACTGTTAAATTAACAAAGGAAAAAGCGTACACAGAACATATTAAAAAAAAAAAAAACAGCGTATGCATACACATACATACATACACATAAATTTATAAACACATGTACCACACATGTACGTTTCCATACATGTGGATTTTGCGGATGCCTCAAATAAATTGTTTTTTTTTATCCAAAGACGGAATAAAATGCTACAACATTTAATGTTTTCATTTTGTTGTATTTATATATACACACACAAGTACATAAATATTTTCTTCTTAAAATATGTATATCAGTTTATTACATGCGCTTAAATTACGGACTTACACGTTTTTCTAATGCGATTCGTATTTTAAGTATTCGCGTAATAACTTAAACAAGCTATTGAAACTGATAAAGTTAAGTTTGCACTTTTGTCGTTGATATTTTAATCTTTTTTCGAATGCAACTAAAAGAAACTATGTTATGTATACGCAGAAAAAAAATCGATATGAAAAAGGTAGAGTCAATCTATCGATAGGAGCGATATCGATATTTGTATTAATGCAATCGATTCAATCGTTGGATATGTTTTTGCAATTTTATTAAATTTAAATTACAAACCTTGATAAACTAATAATACAGAAAATTAAAATTTTGGTCAATTCCTTAAATTGTGTGTAGGCTGACGAAATAAGTTTGCTATGCTTTCTTATTTTCTGGAATCTACTAAAAAGTGTCCAAACATAGTAATGTCGTTCCCAATTTCATTGTTCATTTTTTTTTTTATTTGATGCATTTGAATATGTTATAATTTTAACCATTTAAATTAATTATTAATTAATATTCATTGTCTATATATATCGCAGCCGAATGCCAATTCAACCATTCCAGCATTTAACATTTACTGGTCGACGCTATCTTAACTCTATATGTCATTGGAGGAAGCTTTAGGATCTGGCAGCACCAAATCTCACAACCGCGTTCGGTCATATTGACGTCACTCATAGCTTCGTTAACAGGACGATAACGATATTTTGAATCGACTTCATACATACTTTTGGCCAACTATATTTGGTTGAGTTTATTAGTAGTTTTCCAAATATCTCGCTTTTTACGCACAAAACTTCTTTTCCTTGGCATGCTAATTGGCACTATGTATTAAGCTTCGAAACTATTAAAAATAAGACTCAAGAAAATCAAAAAGAAAAATCAACTGAAATCAATTTTATGTACTGATACATATTAATATACCGTTACTACTCTGCTATAACTCTTAAGGTGAGTGTGATTTCGATTTTAGATTCAATCACATTTTATATTTACGGAATTGATGCTTGGTTATCTTCGGGGATAATCAAGTGTTCGGCTGTCGCAAGGCTGCGCAGACATTTATATGTATAAACGTCGTGCAATATCCTGTTGCCAACCAGATAATCGACCAGCAGGGACCACCTTTAAAGCAGGCTCATACATGCGTACATATGTACGTACATACATACGTACATAACGATTACTCAGTAGGTATTTCTTTTTCATTTTTAGGTCAAACTGCACTGCTGACGAAGATTCGTCCTTTCACGCACTTACACCGCTGTGCACCAAGCTACAATGATTGTCAGTTAGACATTATTATATGAAATATAATTCCCGAACTCCCCATTGACCTGGGAAAAAAAGGAAAGCTTCAATAATGACAACTACCAGTATGTGCCGAAGGATATCCTCGGCAACGGCATCGTTGTCTTTGGAAGCGAAGGAAGCAGGAATGACCACAGCGGCCTCAACCACCAAGTGTTTAGAGTACTCATCTCCGGCTACATCAGTTATTTGTGAGGAAGTATTTGACGATGCCTGTTTTCCTTCATCAGAGGGTAAGTTACATACGCATATGTACGTGTGTGCATATATTTTCTAATAAATACATTGAAGAGGCATTTATAAATTTACATACAACCCTTTAATTTTCTATGTGAATTGTGTCCAACAATCGCTCAAAAATGTCACATTATGTAGGTTTTGTTTTATACAGAACAATTTTAGTTTTCATTACATTAAATTAAGCAATATATATATTTTTTTGATTAAGTAGTCCAGGAGATGAAAGAACGTACTTCGTAATATTTAATAAAATAGCAATTCTTATATATATAAGTAATTAAAGTTGTTTTGGAAACCATTATTAAAAATCTATGAAAATTTCGAACCAAGATAAATTTAATTAGACAAAACAGTTTTAGTTTGCACATATTATTTTAAAGTTCAAAGCTTTTTTAAATAATAAAATACCCATTAGTAATAAATTTGTTGAATCTATTACAGCGCAATTATTATTATTTTCGCCTTAAATATTGCCCTTAAATATATGCTCCACCAAGGTGAAAATCCTTACATTTTTACATTACATTTATTTACATTAAATTATTATACATCGCTTCCATTGAAAAATAAAATTAGAAAAAAGAAGAACGAGTACCAAATCTTCTTTTATTCTCTTGTAAGAATGTTTATCTTATTAGTTTTGATTTATTATATATAAAAATGTCTATAAAACATTTATCTATTCATCGATTGATCAATAAATAATAATCTACTTTTTTAAAAACCGTAACTGTCCAATATTAATAGTGGTGGGTGGTTTAAAGTTAGTTTTTTTGTTATTTTCCGAAACACCCCTGGCCATAAAAACACCCCCTACTATAAGGGTTGAATAAATACTTTTAGCCTGTAGCGCATTTGACGTGGCTTACTTTAGGCTTTTGTTTTTGAATAAAATTATCATATTTTTCTGGTTGAATGTATTTTATTTATTAAAAAGTTTTACCTACAACAACACATAATGGATTGCTCAAGACATCTAAATCATTCTTAGAAACAAGAATACCTTTTTAAATAAACAAATAACCATTTTGTACTTGATATGAGAAACATAATGTTAATTTTAAGCTATATGTAAATATTAACACATAATTAAAGCTATATTTCGTGTTTTAATTAAACATATTTATTTTCTTATAACTAGGTATTAAAACCGAAACAAATATAGGTTTCGGTTACTGTTACGGTTTCAATCAATATACATATGTATATATGTATATATCTATATATATTTATACATATTACATAACTACACACTCTCTATAAGGATGTAACTTTGTTTTCTTATGGTTACGGTTTTACAACAAAAAGGTTACCAAAAGTTACGGTTACCGTTCTTGTACCTGTTAACGGTTTATCAGCATCAACAGCCGAGTCGAACTAGATATTTCAATCCGTCCTTCTACGTTTTAAGAGCCAAGTTACCACAAAACAGAGAGGACTTTATTATTAAGAGTAATTTGGTATCAAAACCGCTGCAAATCGTCAAAAGGAATGTTTTAAATATAAATCGTTTCAAAGCTCTCAGTCATTTTATAGGTCAAATTGTGAACTTTATGGGTTAACAAACTTCGGCTTTCGAAGCTAAAACCCATTATTGTTATAAATTTAATTTTTACACTGCCGTGTCGACCTATATAATTAGCTTAAGAATGTTTATTTTCTAGCCATATGTATTATTTATAGAGGAATTTGCCCTGCTGAACTGGTATAAATGTTTCGGTTATGGTTATTTCGATTACTAGATATTTCAGTCAGGCAAAAATAATTATATAGGTTTAGCTTACGGTGTTGATTCGGTTATACCGGTTAAAAATAACGTTTACGATATCGGTGAAATATTGGTTATATATAATGCAATTATTCCTTAGGATATAGAAGATATAGAAGGAGAAAAGCGCATTTATTTTAACTAAATTTAAATTAGTTCTTTTATTTAAACAATAAACTTATATTTAAGAATACATCATTCCACCAGAAGTCAAACTCGGCATGATTCCCGGGAATTTTCTTGCTAAGTTTTAAGAGCTTTTAAAAGTTTAAGAAATTACTCTGTAATTAATATAATTAGCACGATTTAAGAACACATTTTGATGTGCATTATGATTATTATCTATTATTCTATTTATAATCTTCATATCATACCTTTTTCACTTACAAATTTAAGAATAGGCAACTTTATTTGAAATCAATACCTAATTTCTCCAAAAGTCGAGCTCCGTATGATGCTCTGACGTTTTTCCGCTCAGTTTTAAAAGCTTTAAGCACTATAATTAATATAATTAACTCGCATAATTTTGGAATCCTACTTTTTTTACTTAGAAATTAACGAATATGCAACACTTATTGGAATCGAACCCCAAGGGGAGCAGCACTTGCTTTATCTGGCCAAGGAGGGCCTGATGGCCGCATTGCCATCGGATTGGAAAATATGGTAAGACGACGATTGCCGGCGATTTACATTGCATTTCACGTTGTTTGCACCCATTGACAGCTACTCGGAGGAGAAAAATGGCCATTACTATCACAATACGCGCACCAAGGAGTCGCAGTGGGATCATCCGCTGGATGCCATATATCGCAACCTGGTCGAGCAGACGCGCCAAAAGCTAGCGGTCGAGGGAGGAGCAGTGCCGCCGCATTGCATTGACAACTCGGACGATTTGTCGCTCCTGGATTCCGGTATACGCAGCATGCAGGGGATCGATGAGATCCCGTCTCCCTCCCCCCTCCCATCCCCTCTTGGCCACCTGAGCAAACAGTTATCGCTGGCCAAACTGGTTCCAGCGGCAACTGCGGCGACGCCCCGAAAGCTGGGTGGCGTTTCCAGTCGGTTCCTAGACCTGGCCAAGTCGAAGGTCCAAGTCGGCGGGATATTTAAAAAGGCAACGGAATCATCGTCGTTGAGCAAAAAACTCGAATACTTCGAGGGAAACGCCGAGTCTCTGGGGAAGCTGCGAAAGGGATTTGGCCAAGTCTCGTTCCAGAAAGCTGCCGGGCGACCATTTGACTTCGATGCGGGAGATGCTGCTGTCCAGCCAACGGGTGTTAAGGGCATTCTCCGGGACTCAAGTATAACCGATATCAGCCGGCGGCTGGAGGGCCGCGAAGATCCAATATCTGATATATCAGAGGATAAGAAGAGTGTACGTTTCAATCTGCAGGATATTTCACAAGCCCAACAGCACGCCCAGGATTCGCCAGACGACGAGGACAATGCTGACCTAGATGTCGTGGTGGTCAAGGACCAAGAAGAGGAGGAGAACGAGGGCGATGATTGGGCTGAGAATGGAACCGATTCCCATGTAATGGATAGCATGCCCTATAGCCTGAATCCCTTTCTATGCGACACCTCAAGCTGCAGAGGCGTGGAAATCTTGAGGAAGGACTACACCTTGGGCACCATGGGTGAGGCAACAAAGGCGAAGGGTGGCGGAGCCATGCTCTATCACGACGACACTGACTCCGACTCCAAGGGCAGCTCTGTGCGCAGCTTTATCATAAATAAGTCGGAGCAGGGCTCGCTGCAGCTGCAGGGAAACAAAACCTTTGATCTGGAGGAACTGGGCCGGAAGCACAGCTATGAGCTGGAGCAGCTGCAGCTCAAGTCCGCACAGGACTCGGCGGCGGGCAGTGTGTTGGTCGGCGTCAACGCCCAAAAGTACACAGATCACAAGCTAAGTGATGCCCAGCTGCAAATGGACTTGGATGCGATTAAGCGCGAGCACGAAGCCAAGGTCAAGGGTCTGAGGCACGAATACGACCTTCGTCTAACGTCCCACCAGCACCAGCTGGAGGAATCATTCGAGCTGCAGCTGGAGGAGTATCGCGAGCACCTGGAAAGCCAGCTGCTGGACAAGCGCGCCCTCGTCGTGACCGAGCACAAGAGTCGAATGGGCACGCTGCAGACTAACCACGATGAGATTCTCCGCGAGCTGGAGCGGGATCTGCACAGCGAGGAGGAAATCGTACGCCGCGAGCATGCCGCCAGACTGGCTCAGCTGCAGGCCAAGCTCTCGCGCGAGCTGGACCTGGAGAAGCAGCGATTCCGGGACAAGGGCGAGGACAGGCTTTACGAAAAGGTGCGCTGCGAGAAGCGCCTGCTGGAGGACAAGTACCGTTGCCTCAAGGAGAAATATGTACGGCTTAAAACGGACGTCAAGTTATCCCTGGAGCGACGCAATCGGCGACGCGAAGCCCAGCAGGCCATCTCGCAGCATAACACCAAATCCACCACTGGATCCGAAACGGAGCGCTCCATCTCCTACAAGCCCTCCATTGGCAACAGTGACAATCGTTCGCTCAGCTACTCGGAGCATGCCATGGCTGGCGAGGCCAAGGTGAAGCCACCTGTGCCGCCCAAGGGTCAGCTGGCAAAGCCCAGCATTGCCACCAAGTACATAAAGCAATTGCAGCAGCAGCAGCGGCACGATGACAACACCTCGATCAGTCAATCGGATACGACCATTTCAAATACGTTTAATAACGGCTGCTATCATCGGCCAACTCTCAAGAGTGGAAGTGGTGGTGGTGGTGGTGGTGGTGGTGGTGGCGGTGGCCTGTTGGCCATAACCCTGCTAAGCGACAATGGCAACTCCACTGGCGAGGAACCGACGCCACAGTCCTCGCAGCAGGAGAACAATAACAATAGTAACAGCAGCAGGATCAAAGGAACAGCCGCCACAGCCGCCGCCACAACAGGACTAAGGAACGTGGTGTTCTCACGCACCAAATCGGCGTCGACGTCGCGCTTGAATTCGGACACAAGCTACAACAAGATGGAGCGACCCTGCACTCCGGTCGAAAACTTGCGGCATCAGCTGCAGAAGCTCGAGGATCTGGAGGATCAGTTCCCGGAGCATACGCTAGACGCCACCGCCACCTATCACCTGCGATACCCGTTCACCGATGTCTCCATCGAACACGATGTCATGGGTGTGGGGTCGTCGGAGCTGGAGTTTTTCAAGCATCGCATACACCTGGAACGCGACTCGGTGCGTCGGGCCAAGGAATCGCTGCGGACACAGCGCACGAACTTCAGGCTGCGGCAGCGTGAGATGAGGCAGCGTCACAAGGCCACCACCACGACGGTGACGCCCAAGCACTCGCTGGGCCAGCTCATTCAGGACGAGAAGGAGCTAACGGAAATGGAGGTGAATCTGCACCGCACTCGCTCCCTCTTGGGGGAGAAGGTCATACGATTGCGGCACCTGGAGCAGAGCCTGTTGCGCATATACGAAAAGGAAAAGGCCAATCCGGAGGCCAAGGATGACTCGGCCACGCTCAGCGATCTATCCTCGCACTCCAGCTCTGGCTTCAGCAGCACCGACTTCGCCAGCGCTGGCGGAGACCTGCACAAGCGCAAGGAGTATTACTTTCAGCAGGAATCCAATGAATGCATACAAAACCTGGAAATTCTGAATGCCGAAATCCGTGAAATCTTGGATATATTCGGGCAAAAGCAACAGCAACACCACACTCTACAATTTCAGCAATCTGTGGCGGCTCTACCCATGATATCGCCCCCCATCGTAACCGATCTCAATTGGACGCACATGCTCAGCAAGCAGCAGCAGCAGCAGCAGCAGCAGCACTCCTCGGTAATAGCTTCTGTGGAGCAGCAGCTCCAGACAAACTGTCAAATTGCCGTCGATGATGTGGCAGGTGGACTGGCATTGTCGCACGCGGCACACGCTCATGTGCCGCACTCGATTCCCACACTGGCGGACCGCCTGGAGACCTATCGCCAGCTGGCTGCCGGGCGCATGCAGAGCTCCATGGGCGGGGCGATTCTTACGGCCAACACCATTGTCTCGCAGAATCCGCGGGCCGTGAACTACACCACCTCGCTGGTGGAGCGTACTCGCGACCTGCGCAACTGGCTGCGACAGGCCAAGAACGAGCATGATTTGTTGGTGGGCGGCATGGGGGGTGGTGGTGGTGGCATGCCGCCGGCAGGGCAATCATCCATTGGGGGGGCCGTTGGCATCGTTAGCTCGGCCAGTACATCCGCTATCAACACTGTTGGCGGCGGGGGCAGCGGCGGCGGCGGCGGTGGCTGCTCCTCGGATGAAAAGAAACATATTTAAACACTGTAATTTACATAAATGATACATATATGTAGTTACTATTTGTGTGTGTGTTCTTTGGTTTGTCTAACAAAAAAATGTATTAAAAATTAGAAGAAGAAAACATACAGTAATTGTATTCTTGTATTAGCCTATTACAGAGCACTGATTGCAGCCTTAACTGTCGTGATGTCAAGTGAATAGATTTTTCCGGTCCTGTCGTGATTTATTTTTCAGGATATTTTCCTCATATCTTTAAAATGATTTTTCCAATCTCATTGACTGCGTTAAGCCTTTTTCAGGTGGTTCCTATTCCTGATTTAATACTTAAACATGTCGATTTGAACTAATTCGAGGTCTTTATTAAATATTTATAATTATACATAAATAGAAATACGTAAATAAAGTGCTATATATTAAACTTCTTTCATAGAACTTTCATTTAATCGTAAGCTTAACTCCTTAACCAATTATCTGATACTTGGAATTTAAAATTAATTAGATAGTAAGCTGTCAAGAGCAGTTTTCTTTATTTTTACGATTAAGGTTGTGTGAATCCTTCTCTTCATAAGACTGAAATCCACAATTCTTGTCCCAGGCTAAAACACGAACGAGCCCCACTTGATTTTACTAGATTCAGCGAGGAACATGAAGAATATAAAGCAAATTGATCTGGTAGATAAATTGTTACATTTCGCGGGCACGCAATTTTAGTTTTTGAAATAACAGCTCCCTAGTGATGGTATTTGGGCATGATTACACATCGGTATCGAAAAAAATACCAACATAATCTAGTATTTTTATAACTCATTGTCAGCACAAGGTTCCTATACCGTTTACACAGGAAAAATGCAGCATGCCTTATTGCAAAATGCAGCCCTAGTGTGTCGAAAAGATACTGACATATATCGATACTGACATACATATATTTATCGATACTTATGGTATATTTATAGGTGGATTCCTCGAAGCGCGTAGATTCGGTCACACCATCACTTTACCACGTGCGGGTTTTGATTTTGATTTGCGTTCTGTTCGATTCGATTTCAATCGTTGTCCGCCAAGATGGGCAAGAAAAGTAAAGTCGGAAAAACCAGAAAGGACAAATTCTACCAACTAGCCAAGGAGACCGGCTTCCGCTCACGTGCTGCCTTCAAGTTGATCCAACTTAATCGCAAATTCGGCTTTCTCCAACAGTCGCAAGTATGCCTCGATCTGTGCGCCGCTCCCGGTGGCTGGATGCAGGTGGCCAAGCAGAACATGCCCGTGTCCAGCATCGTAATTGGCGTTGATCTCTTCCCCATCAAACCGATAGCTGGCTGCATTGGCTTGGTGGAAGACATAACAACGGAAAAGTGCCGCCAGTCGCTGACCAAGGAGCTGCAGTCATGGAAGGCAGATGTCGTGCTCCACGACGGTGCCCCCAACGTGGGCCGTAACTGGCTCTTCGATGCGTACCAACAAATTTGCCTGACCCTCAACGCCCTGAAGCTGAGCACCCAGTTCTTGCGCAGCGGCGGTTGGTTCATAACCAAGGTCTTCCGCTCCAAGGACTACAACGCCTTGCTCTGGGTGCTGAAGCAGCTGTTCAAGAAGGTGCATGCCACCAAGCCGAGTGCCTCGCGTAAGGAGTCTGCCGAGATATTCGTGGTCTGTCAGGGCTACATAGCACCCGACCGCATTGATCCCCGTCTGCTGGACTCCAAGTATGTGTTCGAGGAACTCGACCTGGACGCCAAGAAGCCCAATAGCCTGCTGCATCCGGAGAAGCAGAAGCGCATCAAGGCCGAGGGCTACACGGCCCAGGACATAGCGCTGCGCAACGACCTCGCTGTCACCGAGTTTATCCAGGCCGAGAATGCGCTGGCAGCCCTGCAGGGTGTGGGCTCCATTCGCATCGATAGCGAGGAGATCGCCAATCACAAGAAGACCACCAAGGAGATCCTGGAGTGCTGCAAAGATCTCAAAGTCTTGGGTCGCAAGGATATCAAGGGACTCGTGCTGTGGTGGAAGGCCCTCAGGGACAGCTTTGTGAAGCCGGAAAAGGCGGAGGACGACGAAGCCAAGGCCGAGAAGCCCGAGGTCGTCAAACCATTGACCCAAGAGGAAATCGAGGACATGGAAGAGGCGGAATTCCAAAAGGAAATTGATGCAGTCGCCTCTGAGGAGCAGAAGGAGCTCAAGCGCAAGCGGAAGAAGACGCTGAAGACCAAGGCCAAGTTGCATGAGAAAATGAACCTCAACATGGTGATCAAGGGCGACGAGGGCCCCGTCGAGGAGACGGAGCACGAAATCTTTGACCTAAAGACCATCAACTCTGCCGCCGAGCTGGACGACATGCTGGATGTCCAGCCCGACATAACCGTGGATGAGTCCACCAACGAGCTGCACAATCTGCCCAAGTACAAGTGGTACGACAAGGAGGACAGCCGCCTGGACGACGATGCTAACTACGAAGACTGTGATGATGCAGAAGAGGAGAGTGCTGACGAGGAGGAGGAGGAGGAGGCCAAGCAGCTGGGCGAACGCGGACTTGGCCTGAGTGATGACGACGATGATGATGTGGTGCGGGGCAAGGGCAAGAAGCGGAAGCGCGATGACAATCCGCTCATCAAGTCGGCTGACTTCCGCGACAAAAACACAAAGCGACAGCAGCGAGTGCAGCTCTGGTACGAGAAGGACAACCTCCAGAACATGAAGTCCGATGACGACGACGAGGAGAACTTTGATCTGGACAACCTGGCCAAGGAGTACACTGCCAAGGGCGTCACAGTATTGGGCGGCGAGAGTTCCCTCAGCCTGGATGCCACCAAGGGGAGGAAAGCGAAGCGTCGCGCCCGACACCAGGAAACAGAAAAGGACAGCAGCAGCTCGGAATCCTCCGACTCCGAGGAGGAAGAAGTGCAGAAGGACAACGAAGATTCGCAAGCTGGTTCGTAACAATTAATGCCTAACCCCGGGATGTTCACTTTCATTAAGAAACCTCTCTCATTTCAGGTGCTGGAAGCGCGAAGAAGGTACGCCTCTCTGAAAACGAGCTGGCCCTGGGCTCTGTGCTGATTCGCAACAAGAAAACGCGTCGCGACCTCGTCGATGCCGCCTGGAACCGCTATGCCTTCAACGATGACAACCTGCCCGCCTGGTTTGTGCAGGACGAGGATGAGCACATGACCAAGCCACATCCAGTGCCCAACGAGCTGACCGCCGAATACCAACGCAAGGTGCAGGAGCTCAATGTCCGTCCCATCAAGAAGGTCATGGAGGCCAAGGCGCGCAAGCAGCGTCGCACCACAAAGCGCATGGCCAAGGCCAAGAAAATGGCCGAGAAGATTATGGAGAATGCCGATGCCAGCAGCCACGAGAAGTCCAAGCAGCTCAAGAAGGTGTACAAGAAGGCGCAGGAGAAGAAGAAGGAGATCACATATGTGGTGGCCAAGAAGCAGTCGGCAGCTCGTCGGGCACGTCGTCCGGCCGGTGTCAAGGGTCGCTATCGTGTCGTTGATCCTCGCGAGAAGAAGGATAAGCGCTCGCTGGTCGCTAAGAAGCGTCGCGAGAAGGGTGGCAAGGGTGGCAAAGCTGGCAAGGGAAAGCGTAAATAAACATATAAAATAAGTTTTAAATAAATGTACAAAATGTATCCTTTCATATAACATAACATTAAATATATGAAAAAAAAAAAATAAGTATACGCTCTTTACTTTTATAATGGCGCATCACGATAGCCCTTCCTGCCGTGCAACTGGGAAAAAGTCTAAGTAAAATATTAGTTTTTTTTTAAATATATCGTTTTCTTTTAAAGATCGAAAAAATGGATGAGCTGAGAATTAATTTACAAACGAGGAATGTTATACCAAAGATGCTAGAAAAAATCGTATGGCGTGCGGCATCTTGGTAAGTTAAGAATATCAAGAAACATTACAAAGGAAAGGAAACTATGAAAGGCTTTTGGTATATATTTTTTATTAATTGTATCACATTTTTGCCAGAACAAGGCACTGCCTCGCTCACTTCCTTTTGAGCTGATCCACGAGGAATACCATCGGATCATTCCCCCCGCCTGCAGGTGTTCCAGCACTTTTCCCACGGAAGGAGTGTGCGAGTCCTTGGCTCGAACTTCGCTCGGCGAAGCCCTGTGCCCCCCACAAGGGAATCTCAGACCTTAAGCGATGTTGTGTTCAATTCCAGTTGAGTTTATATTTCGATAATTTGAAAGCCGCTGCCATAGAAGTACATGCGCCGCTGATGTTCAGCGACCAGCATGCCCTTGATGTCGGCTATGCTGGTGTAACCCACACGCTTGTACTGCTGCGTCCTCAGGTCTATCCTGTAGATCTGTTTGTCTATGCCGCAGGTAAAGGCAAACATTTCGGAGTCCGCATCCGCCCCCTTGGTGGCGGCGGCGGCGGTGGAACAATGTATAGAGAGTGCATTCACCTGGGCATTGTGCAAGCCCAGAAATTCGGTTTTATGTTCCACCTCCATGCTGTCCAAGTCGAGAACTGTGTACTTTATGTTCTCATCATCGCCGCCCGACAATATGTGCAAGCGCTGCGGTTGCCTCTGGTCCGAGCAGGTGTCTATGGTGTTTATGCCCGTCATGTGCAGTCGGAGTTGAAGAGATTTTGTGTCCAGTGTTCGATCGAATCCATAAATTTCTCCACTTGTCGTTGTAATCAGTACAATTCCCCTGCTCTGGATCCACTGCAAGGTAAGGGGGCATCTCTTGATATCGACCACAGCCTGCAGATGCAGCTCAGAGGGTTTACTCGAGTGCCAGTGATAGTGGCGTATCTCGCCATCCGCCACAGCGACATATAGGGAAAAGTGAGGAGGAGCCGCCGTCGCCGCAAGCTGGGCCACATCGATGGCCATCAGTCTGGCCTGCACAGTGCTGGATTTCTGCAGGACATGTGTGCACAGCTCAGTGACATGGCACTTGCTGTCGCCCCTACTCACGTCCAGCTGGTTAATGCATAGCCGTGATCGTCCTCCGACTGAGAAAATAAGCCATGTTGTTGAGCTTTGGGACGCAGCAAGCCGATGCGCCTGCAGGCAACGAACTGTGGAGACATGGGAGTGCACTTCGGCACATTGCAGCAGCGTGTCATCGATGACCTGCGTTACCTTTATGATATTATCATCCCCGGCGGACACAATTAAGGGCGGCGCCTTGTCGTCCCCCTCGTGGGTCAGAAGTCTCACGGAATTGCAGTTGCGAGTGTGCCAGCTATTGAGCTCCAACTTGGCCATATCATTGGGGATCGCATTGTACAGGGGATTGCGATAGAGGAAGACACGTTTACGCTTTACGAATAATATGGCCAGAACATCGTCTTGGGTCAGTCGGTAGTCCCAGCACCGATGGCCGCCGCCGCAGGCCAGCTGCACAAGCACATCGTGCTGGCGGGACCAGGCCACAATGTGATTGTCATTGAAGCCCAATAGAAGGTCTTTGCGTGGACAGGCTTCCACCCAGGACAGGGGGACACTTTCGCGCTGGCCTATGGTCAAGGTACATTCCGATAGCCCCAGGTGTAGGTACTTCAAAAGGGGTTCATGACCCCCACTCACCACATGGGCAGTGTCCTCGCCTGCATCAAGCAGGCGGAAGAAGTTTGTGCCCATTTTGCCATGCAAGTGCTTCAAGGTGGCCTTCAAGGCGAAGGCAGTGCTCCTGTTCTGCCGACAGTAGAGCATGACGTGACCCCTGCGATCGCCCAGTAAGAGATACTTATCAGATATAAGCAGCGCAGCGGTTATCCAAGCCTCGCGGTAATTGCCCAGCTCAATGGGGGAGTCTATGCTTAGATCGTGTGCGTTCAGGGACAGGCAATTGCCCAAGTCATCCGATGCCAGGTAGAGGTCCTTGCTGAGGAAGTGAAAGGAGCGAATGGTTCCCGTCAAAGGCTCGCCATCGAAAACTTTGTCAAAGCCATTGCGCAGAGCATTGTGTCTGTAAATTGTTATGCGGCCAATGCCGCAAGTGGCTATAATGTCACCAGACACTTCCAACACCGTCCGCTTGTAGTTGGGAAATTCGGAGTCCACTATTTTCCAGCTATCTTCCGATAGGCTCATGTAATACAACTGATTGGAGCTGCTCAGGCCTACGAGTAGCTGATCATTGAGAAATTTAACATTTCTGATGAACTCATCTGTCGGAGAATCATCTATGTCGCTCAACATGCTAGCGGTGGCACTCTTGTGCTGGCCAAAGAGCTCCTCCAGACTCTGTGCTGCCAAATTGCCAGACGAGCTGGTGCTGTAGAGTGTATGGTTGGCTTCCTTGAAGCCCAGGCGCCATATGGGCGCTCCAAAGTGCTGGCGACGCTTCAAGAGCAAGTCGCCGCATAGGTTCCAGACGCAGACATAGGAATCCTCTCCGCCACTAGCCACATATACCTGGCCACCTAAAAACACAAAAAGGGTATTAATAAAGAGCACAAAAAGCGTAGCCTTCGTTAACTTACCAACTTTAAAGACAACAGCACACATAACCCTTGAGCTATGCCCGAAGCAGCTATACATGGGCCTTATATTGGCCGTTTTCCAGCATTCCGATTTTTGGAGTTGCCAAAACTTAACCGAACGATCGTCGGATGTTGTTACCAACAATTGGGAGGCCATGTGGAAATCAATGGAGAAAATGACACCATTGTGGGCTGGCAGGCGAAGAAGTAATGGATATGTTCTCACAGATGTCTCTGGCTCACAACCGATGGCATTTTGCGTCTGCCAGACCAACAGTTCACCGAATGCATTTCCACTTATTATGGCCAAATCCCCATAGCTTCGGCCGTGTAAGCGAGTGCAGTACAGAATGGAGCTCTCGGAACACCGAGCCAACTCCAGTGCACGACAATCTCCATTCGAGGTCAGATCACATTCCACGTGCAGGAGTGCACTGTGGGCCATGTGCAAAACAAATGTTTTCTTATCTTTTCGTCCATTATCGTCCAGGAACTTGGCGGCATTAATCCAGTCTTTGGTTTCACCCTCATAAAGTAGTTCGAACTGATTGTGTTCATTGCCAGGACTATACCGTATTATCGAGTATTCATTCTCGCTAAAGATCAACAATAAATCCTGTAAGCTATTTATAGGACTTAGGGCAAATCCATGGACTTTTCCCTTACGAAGCCCAGTCGGTAACTTGACTTTTCTATTGGAGCTGTATAGCACCGCTTGGTTTCCGTGACCTATAGAAGAAATTCGTATTTATTGTGTGGTTAGCCATGACTTATTTAATAAGTACATACCAGCCAATACACATTTGGAAGACACATATAGGCCTAAAGCATCAGATATCAAAACCATTATTTTTGTTTTGAAAACACGTGAATGTTTAAGCTACACCTATCGATGGCGCAATTGCCATCTATCGCTATCGCTATCGATAGTGATTGCTTATGCACTATATCCACACAACACATCCTGAGGAACGACTGGAATATTTGGAAGATGTGGAACAGATTTCAAGTGAATCATTTAACTTTAAACTTATACGATTTATTCAGTCTAGGATATGGGGATGATTTTCTGGGGTCGAGATAAATTAAAATAAAAATAAAATTAAAATTAAAATAAAATTAAATAAAAATAAAATTAATACATATAAATAAAATCGGTTAATGCGTTTTTGTACTGGCTTAAATTGTGCTTTTTTGCCCGGATTGTTGCGCTGTTTTTGGTCAGAAAAAAGAAGAAGAAAATGTAAATTAAATGAATAATCCAGGGAACGTAAATAATGATTATCAATGTTTTTTTTCACGCAAAAAAATCATCCATTTGAAAAACCAATTATACCAATCGGCTACTATTTTAATTATCTTTTCATATCAGCAATGATTTCTTTATTCTTGATTTTTATACATTTTGCTTATTTTTAATAATCATTCTTTGAGTTTTATGTAATTGCTCAAAGAATAATTATTATTATTGTGAGCGAAAAAAATATCACTTAAAAAAATAATGATTATTTTCTGAGCGTTATTTTTTTCGCTCAAAATATCGCTCAAACAGGGATATCTTGTTTCCTAGCGGTTTTTTTTTGTAAAATTTTAACGCCACATTATAAAATGCCCCTGGATGGGTGTTTAATAGTAGCATACTTTTGGGCTAAGTACGAGCAGCACGTGCCTGCACTATCCTCAGCTTGTTTAGCTGGTGCTTGGATGTGGTGCCCCATATTTGGATCGCATATGTCCAGGTTGGCGTAAGGATTGCTTTGAGCAGCAGGACCTTTGTTGAGAGCCGGAGGCTTTTGGAACTCAGGAGCCAATCGAGCTTCTGGAGTTTGCGTACGCACTTGGCTCGGATTGCCGA
>JAEIIU010044949.1:0-19551 GCA_018874675.1 Drosophila baimaii | reverse complement strand
GTTGGCCACCAAGGATCGGCAGTAGTGGAGTTCGTTGGCCACCAAGGATCGGCAGTAGTGGAGTTCGTTGGCCACCATGGATAGGTAGTATTTCCGCCCGAAGGTCCCTCAGTAGAGTTGGTTGGAACCCACGGATTGTAGGTAGTATTTCCTCCCGAGGGTCCTTCGGTTGTGTTCGTTGGCCACCACCAAGTGGTGTTAAGGGGCGGGGAAGGAGTGGTGGTAATGGTGGTAAAATTGGGAGTGGTGTTTGTGTTGGGCCAGTGGGTGGTGTTCCATCCGGGCTGACCGGTGGTGGTGTTCTGGGGCGGCAGCACGGTGCTGTTCTGGGGAGGCTGTTGCACCAGGCAGTTGGCCAGATCGTTGGAAGCCTCGTCCAACTTGACCGCTGCCTTGGCCACCTCACGGAGAATGCAGGCCCGGCGGTGACGGTAGTCCTGACGGGCAACACGCACCGTGCTGAACAGGTTGAAGACCTAAAGGGGAAGAGAATGCTTAGCTTTACATCCTCGCGAATGGCTCTCAGGTTTGAACTTACCGCATCAGCGTAGCAGGAAAGGATGTCGCGCTCCGATTCAATCAAGGAGCATCCAATTAACTCTGCCTCGAAGGCTTCCCTGCGATTATCAAAGTATCCCTCGATTTCTTGGGAGTACACATTGCTACAACGACGGATCTTGTAGCCGGCCGTTATCAGGATCTCAATGTTGTCCACCGTGTAGAGGGCAGTGCATTCCTCCAGATTGGCGAGCTCGTTGGCCTGCGGCTCCTGCAGGGTGCCAGTGATGGCATCGAAGAAATGGGACTGCCAGAGCGCCTTGGAGCTCTTGGCGGGTTCCACTGCCGCGAACGCCTAAAAGAGTCGGAAGACGGGATTATTGGAAGTGCTTTGGCGCCTCCTCAAGGGACTTCCGGTCTCACCTGGGCGCTGACGAGCAGCGAGCACACCGCTAATATTTTGCAAAGAACCTTCATCTTGGTGGTTCGAGTCGCTTCTGAGTTGGAACCCCTGGCAGGTGACCATTTTAAGGCGGCGCGCATTTGATTTATAATATTTTGTTTTTATTCTGGTTTCCTTAATTGCATTTATCTATAATTGTTCGGGGCCCAGACACAATCAGCCGGGGCAGGTGATAAGTCTTAAGCAGTCTAATTGATGATAAGGCTGAGTGGTCGCAGTGCCGTCACCATGATAAGAATATCAATATGAATTCGGAACTGGGTGTGAAGTGGCAGGAAGCCCTATGACAGGGTGACACATCGTGGGACTTGGGGAACTCCACTGAGTTATGTATATTTATGGACTCAATAGGCTATTAAAATAAATGGAAAATTAAGTGTAGTTTTCCCAGGAAAAGTATAAAGCAAATCAATAAATAAAGATTTCAGAAATTGATAATTTCCAAGTGGCTCGTTACTTTGTAGATTTCTGTTCTATTTCTTGTCAAGATCTTTAGATTTCCCAGAAATATAACAAATCTTGGAAAAAACCCTGAACTTGATTTTGTTATTTATAGATAATCTTAGTTTTTTGTTGAATGAAAACCTTTATTTTTTAATTATGCACTTTTAAAGCTTAGTTAGTCAGAGGCACATCCTCAAACTGGTGCTTCTCTGTCAGCTGCTCCTTGGGAACCAGGGCGGGCTGAACCTGGTTGTGCTGCTGCTCCTTCTGCACAGGCTGAACAATCTCCCTTTGGTCAGGGATCCTGGCCACACAGGTGTCAAAGTCATTGGCCGTCTGAATGGACTGAACCTTGGCCTCGCTGACGGCGGCACTGATGCAGTTGCTCCTGGTGGCGCTCACCTGGGTCTCATTGGAGTTGAACTGGGTCTGGGTGGTGTAGGCCTGCGAGTTGGAGGTGTCCAGCAGCTGCAGGTTCTTGTCGAACTATCGGGGAATATACGAAAAATTAAGTTAACAAGTTATAACAAAGTTAAAGATGGATGAAAAGTAACTCACAGTGGACACGGTGCAGTTGAGGAACCTGGCGGAGTCGGTCTCGTTGCGGCACAGCTGCAGGTTCTGCTCCAGGGTCAGGAGCTGGGTGCGGATCTGGTTGACGGTGGTGTTACTGCTCTGGCTGTAGGCCACCTTGGTGCGGTTGGCTGCCTCCTCGCAGGCATTGGTTGCGTTGGCCAGAATGTCGCCATTCTTTTGGGTGGCATTCAGATAGTTGTTGGCACAGGTCTGGGCAGCGGGGGTTAAAGCCCGGGGCTGCACCTCACCACCCATCACCATGCGGAAAAGGGCGGCATTTTCGCCAAAACGAGGCACAGCAGTGACCTGGCATTGAAGGGGGATTTAGGGGGGATTTTTAGCTTAAGTGTTAGTGTCTTTATATGTGATAAATAGTTATTAAAATGATACGCAATAGCTAGTAGTTTTTCTATATTTTTAGATAACTTTTCCTATCTGTCATTGTACTTTGTGGACTTCACTATCATTTTAAATATATATATTTATACTATAATATATATATATATATATATATATATATATATATATTCATTGCTGCTATCTATGGAATATCAATTGACACACGCCTTAGAAATTGATTTACTTAGAGTACACGTGTCCCGTTTTACTCAGTGATCAGGTGATAGTTCTTTCTACTTACTTTCTTTCTACTTCTACTTTCTAGATACTTACGCTGAACAGGGTCACGGCCAATAGGATAACTTGAGTGTAAAGCTGCATCTTCGAAACTGGAACTGATCGTACTACAATTACTGTCAATCTGCGGAGTCTGCAGCCCCTTTTATACATCACTCACCTTGCTCTCAGTGAGAAGAAAATCAGTTCTTAAGGCTAAAATTAACCACTAATTGGCAATGCACTAAGATAAGATACAGCCAGACAAGAAGACATGACAAATGTTCATCTAATTGGCTTTCTGCAGGGCTAAAACTCATCTCCCAAAGGGGGCTGAGAGATAAGCGGTTGCCAGGTTCACTCCCACTCCAATCAGAGGGTTCCATGTCGCCGGACTGATAAGCCCGGCGCACCTTTGGGTCTCTGGGGTCTCTTAGCTCTCTGGGGTCTGGCAGTCTGCTGGCTTTATCTGGAATATATAATAATATTGTGATATAAGACCCCATTTTCGGCCTTGCTGAATCACAATCTGGCCGCTCTGAGGAGTGCGCCCTGCTTGATTTACTCGATCGCTTTGGAGAGGCACTCGAGGCGAGGATTCCAATCTAACGATTACATGGCTATAAATCAGCTTCGTATTTTGCGTATTCCGAGAACTCCTGGCCGGTTCCCAGAACCCCTAACTGATTGCCCGCAGGCCTGATAACTAATTTCGCTGTGGCTAAGGTCACTAAGTGAAAAAAAACAGCAGAAGTGAAAACCCAATTTCCATGAATTCAGTTATCAACGCTTGGCCACATTTTTGTATCGATCTAACGGCGCTATCGACCATTGCAAATAATTTACTGGTAAGTAAACAAAAAACAAAAGTTTGCTGCCTTTAAAAATACAAATTGAATGTCACCTCATTAGCCTCTCACGCTCTGGCGTCGTGCAGAGCCCGAAAATAGCTACATTTTTCACCTCAATTTCAAGTACTCAAGGAGTCTGGGGCGGAGCCAAAGGCTTCTTTTGGCAGCTGTGTATTTATCACACACACTCAACCCGGACTCTGGAGGAGACAAAAGCCGACGAAGCCCCCTGCTCCCCGGACTCCACATGTGCCGGCTCACATACATCTTGCGATAGACCAAACAAGATTTATAAGCTGAGACATTGTCCCAAGCACCTTCGTTGGAAAAGTCGTCGCAACTCGAACGATTTATCAAAAGCATAAACTGCAGGCGGAAAGGGGGAAAGGTGGCTCCACAACAACTTTTGGTGGTGATACACCGGAAATACTGGAAAAGATAGGAAGAATATGTCTTGAGAACCTTATCTTGGAAGTTAATTTCTGGCAGAAGAAGCCAGAGAGTCTTTTACATTTCTAAAATGTTTATTAACATTTTCTATATAGTTTTCTTATAGATTACTTATGCTAATATATCTTTAGTATGTCTTATACAATTATGAGTTTTATTCTGACTTATTATTTATTTAAATCTTTCTGTTAAGAACACTTTAAAAACATTTAAATATCTTTCGATCTTCTGAATGCCATGCCAAGCATTTGTTTTTAATTTTTACCATCGATTTGATAATTATTTCTAGCGATAACGAAACATGAATGAATATTCGGGTTCCTGGAATTTCAACACAATCAATAAGCTTTGGTAATTCATAAGTATGTGAAAAATATTCAATCAATTTAAAAGTAAGCTAAAGGTGGCATAATGGTTGATAAGCTGAGAAAATTATATAATATTTTCCAGATAATTTGTTTCTTCTTTTTCTTAAATGTTTCCTCTTATCTCAAGTACCATTTCTGGCAGTGCAGCTGCCTGCCAGCCGCATCTGGTCGCCCCGGAACTTCCCAGGAGCCAGATTTAACGGGGCGACAAGTGCTAATTTGAATGTGGGCAGCCGTTTTATTTGTCCTGACAGTCACCGAGGAGGTAAGCCACAAGTCACGGCTCCTGTTCGCCCTCAAATCAGATTGGGTTGTCGCTGGCGGTGTCATATCATTTTGGCTGATGGTCTCTTGGTCCCATTGCCAATCCCCCATACTGTGGCCGTGAGTGACTCTTGTTCCTCGGGTATATCTGGAGTGGTAAGTCATGTAATGCGCTTGAAGTGGCTTTACATTGCGGCTTCTGTTCCAGCTGCTCCTGGCTGCTCCTGGCTGCTTCTGTTTCAGGTTCGGCTGCGGCTCTGTTCAGATCTCGAGTGGCTGTTAAGCACTTTCATTACACAGGCCCGAAAAGCGCAATGATTTATGCGAGTTATGAGGGGAGACAGCTCAGCTCGAGTGTCGCTTTAAAGGCCAGGAGCACGGGGCACGGAGCACGGGAATGTGGCGACTGCTGTCATTAAAAATGGAATGGCCGCAGCGATGCTCGCCGGGATGTGTATGGGATGGCAGGGATCCCGGCTTGGATATTGTTGCGCATTGTTTGCCACCGTTGCCTGGTAATGCCTTTGCCGCTGTCACCTCCTTTGTTTGCTGCAACTCGACTGGCAAATAAATGCGCGGTCTAGACAGTCACGCACAATGGCAGTTTTAATTTTAAGAGTGCAACCGGAAAAGAGCATGGCACAGGACAGGACAGCGGGGCTGAAGTGGTGGGAGTGGGAGTCCTTAAAGAGCGCTTATATTCCACAGATGCAGTTCTGCGGAAAAAGTCAGAGTTTTATCTGTGACTGAAATGTGAATGTGAAGGCCTTTGAAAATGGGAAATTAAACTCAGGTGGCTGAAAGCTGTCAGCAAATAATTTTTATTAAATGTCAAGGATATTATAATGATTTATTAAATATACAAAGATTGCTCAGAAATTTTAAAGTATGTCGTTTGCCGTGGAATATATTAATTAAACAAAACAAGATAAATAAACTTAAAGCTGGTCAAAGACTTCTATTTTATTAAGGCTTCAAAAGGTTGCCAAGTTGAGTAAGTGCTGAAGAGGGCAACCAAACGATAAAATAGTACCTTTAACATTTATTTAATAGCTTACTTATTGAACTAAAGAGCCTGCAGAGATATATATAATTACTATATTCAATGATATCCCTGATTAAACGTTTAATCAAGATCATATAATAAATAAAGACTTAATAAACAATGCTAGATAATGCCTTATATAATTTTAAATGCACTCCACATAGCCCATACTTTCATAAAAATAATATAACTCTGTTGAGTCAGCTGTGATAAAAATAATGATAAATCAAGCGAATGGCAGTACTTACCCCGCTTTATCGCTTTCAGTTTCCAAGACTTAGTGAGCGAGAGATAGTGGCTGCAAGCCAGGTGAGTCAAGTATTTATAAGTTTTTAAGAGCTCTCGAAAACTGCATAAACATTCACTTAATACACTGAGATCAATTAAGTGTGTGCACTTCATTTAAATGGGGATTTTTTCCCCGGGTGCTGAAGAGCTCTCTCCGCCGCTGCCGCCTCTCCTCCTCTCTAAAAGCGAAATACGTAATAAGTTTTTTATGCAAATTTCCCAGGGAAAACTTTTCCCACGTCAACACTTTATGCCATTGTAAATTATTTGCATTAATTTATTTTTAGTTTGCATTTTGCGCCCTGCAAAATTATATTATATTTTATTTTTTTTTTGAAGCGCCATTTCGGAGAACATTAAAAATGTGTAACATGTAGCTCGTGAGTTCTTGTTGTTTGCCGAACACGGCAGCCTTTTTTTGTTGCTTTTGCTGTTGCTGTTGCTGTGTTCTCTAAATGTTAATTCAATGCAACATTTTCGTGTAGCTCGGCATTTGCTGCCATGTTTTAAAATAAATACAAAAAGCCAAGGGAAAAGGGGGCAGAGAAAGAGACGTAGAGAGCGAGGTGTATGAGCACACCCGCTGCGCCATATGTGGCTGGGAACCCAGCTGGAGGGCCTTGATTTCTGTGACAATATTTGTGCGGTCTAATGGCAAAATGGCATTTGAATTTTAGTCCAATGCTTATTGAGATTTAATCTGATTGTAAATGTGATTTACATTTTTCCAGGCAGTGGGGGGAGGCGACAGAATTTGCATTTCAAAGCGAGAAATGCCGGCTAAATCGGAAAGGCGCCGGGCGTTGGACGGAAGTTTTTATGCGAGGACTCATGAAATTTATTAACGCTTTCATTGCACGCCAGGGAATTGCCGGGCGGGAAAATGGAGGGGAAAAGCGGCGAGAAAAGCGACGTGGAGGCTGGAGCGCGCTGTAACATTTCCTTTGTGTGCCGTAGATTTACTGGCTCGCCCCGGGTTTTTCCAGTTGATTTTACAGCGTGGATATTACGTTTTAGTGCCGCGCTCCGCTTTTGTTGCCGCTTAGAAGTGCCTCAAAGTTATCCCGAATGCGAGCTTTAATCAAGTTAAATGGCGCGCAAGGGCAGGTGCTGCATTTAGTGGGGTCTCTGGGCCTGGTGGCTGTGGTGGCCACAACTGCCAGCAGGCTGGACTGCGACGACTAACAGCAATTAAAGTGCATTAACCACATGATGCGTTTTGCACTTAAATCCACTCCGCAGAAACACACAAGCCACACCCACACCCACACCCACACCCTGCTTGGGTCACTGCATCTGTTGCAGTTGCATTTCCACTGGCAACCGTTGCACTTGCCGCGCTTGAACCTGAACAGGCCCACGCACACGCATCCACATCCGCTTCCGCTTCCGGCGGCAGCCAAGCCACGAACAGGAAGCGACTGTTGCCGCTCTTGTTGTTATGGCGGACACTTGAAAAAAACGGCATAATTGTCACAAAAATGAAGGACATCTTTCTGCTTTTAAACTAATTTTTAAATTGATAAAAGGGTCTGGGAAAATATTATTAAAAAGTGTATTTATTAAGACATTTTACTTAGCTTTTTCTCTTAGAACTTTCTGTTCCTCTTCTCCTGGTGTAAAAATAGAAGTTGGAGTGGGAGTCGGAGTCGGGAAAAAGCACCTGACCAGCTGCGGGGCGGCGGCAACATGTGCATCCTAATAAAAACTAATTAGGGCTCTCCATCCCCATTTACAGCCACCTCGAATCCCACACCCCCGCCACCAGTGTATATCCCATCCTCGGTGGTCAGCAAACTGTTGCTGCTGACTGTGTCGCCTGACATCAAAAGTTCTATTTTAGTTTATGTTGCGAGTGGTGCGTGCACACAGGGCTCCCTTTCCACCACCACAAGCCGGCATACATTCCGGGGCCCCGGGGCTCTGCCGAGTCTGATTGTGACAGCCCATGGACGGGCTGCTGATTCCCCTTCAGAGCCCCAAAAACCCCGATCCCCGATCCCCGATCCCCGATACCCTATCCGTGCAACCACTGGAGGTTAAATGTTCCCTTGGCTGACACGAGGAATTTAATTTCGTTCCGGCAAAGACAAATACAAAGGCAGACGTCAAGTTATTAGCAATATAAACACACATGTGCCGACAGTTTACTTTCCATTTTCCATTTCCATTTCCCCGGAGCCCCTCCTTGGGTGTGTGTGTGGGTGTGGGTGTAGGTGTGTAAGTGTGTGTGTGTAGAGCTCATTTAAAAGTCCCGAAAAGAGCAAGCCAAATCAAACAGCAAACAGCGAGCGGCGAACAGGGAAAAAGTATATATTAAATCGTAGGTACCGCCAAAATTCTCAGGAAATCTCTTTGACGTCACGCCTGTGCTCAGGGGGAATCAATTAGTCCAGGAATTAAGCCAAGAACTCTTCTTAATTTAAGAAAATTAATATATAAACCACAAAGGTTCAGATAATAAAGAAGAAATGAAGTCTCAACTTGTTTTAAATGTATTTCTCTCTTAGCCTTATCATCGTAGTCCCAAAAAACACCCAACAAGTTTGAAATTCTTTGGAAATCTCTTGGACGTCACTAGAAATTCTCGCGAATTCTGCGAGCCCAAAGAAAGAGAGGGCCAAAAGTGAGTGATTAGATTTGCCGTATCCCAAAACCGATAATCGCCGAACCGTTGACCAATCAGCGGGCCGTGGTAATACCTTTCAGGCCAAGTGGAAAATTTTCCGCCTCCTTTTCGGCCCCAATCCCAGTCCTTCCACAGCCTGCTCCTCGGTGTCCGTATGGTTTCCTTGGGCTTAAGCGGATATAAACTGTTCCATAAGCTGCCGTTGGACTTTTAATTTAAAACTTTTGCCCTACATACACCCTCCACAGCCCACAGAGATCTACCAAAAGCCCCCGAGGACGTAATGCAATCAGCAAACAAAAGACAAAAGGCGGCGCTTTCGATTTTTGCCCCTTTCTGCTACTGGGCAGTATCTGGATTCAGGGCGGGATTTCAACTGGTCTGCGGCATCGGTGGACACAGAAGGGAGGCTACTTAAGCCAGGATTAAGTGGTAAGTTGCAGTATTTTGCACCTTGAGGGGAGAGGGAGCCGGGGCCTTTCATTTATTATGATATGTAGGAGAGAAGAATTTAATTAAAAAGGTTTTCAATTAACTCAAAATATAAGTGATTTGTGTAAATTAAAAGGTAATTATATATATCTAAAAGATTTCCCAAATGTAATTACAGCAGAAAATAATATAAGATGATGTTAAGGGCCCCTCCAGCACTAAATATATTTCTAGCTTTCCTATTTATTATTTGCGAAATGCCATAAACACCACAAGAAATGATTTTCAATTAAGTCAGACCCCGAAAAAAGCTCATATTTAAAATCACTCATCCTGTAACTGAAGCCACACATCACTCAAACTTTTTATCTGGCAAATAATAATAGTTCGACGAGAGAGGGAGAGGGAGCGCTTCAGCTTCCACGTCGAAGAAAAAGTTTGCCAGTTGGAATATTTAAGAGCCAGTGAATTTCCACATTATGCCAATCAGGCCGAACGTCGAGGCAATTATTAATTGTGAAATATCAATCAGCAGAATATGATAAATGAGCTTTAACTTCTCGTTTTAGCCCGCCGGAGAAATGAACCTTTCAACGGCCCGAATCCGGCTGCCATATTGCGGCATTATTGCGGCAAGAATGGGGTGAGGGGGCATGGCGGAATTGTGGCAGCACAGCCACTTGGCAGATGGATTGCCCGATGACTGCTTCACAGACAGGCTTAAAGTGAAGTCCACTGAGCTTGAAGAAATAGTGAAAGTCAAAGACATGACAAGCAGTTGATGGAACCTCACCTCAAAAGTTAATTAACCATAATTCAGTGATGGCGATGCAGGGATCGAGGCTGCATTGGCTAATTGCATTGTTTCCAGCCAAACAAAGCGGCAAGTTGGCCAACAAACTAAGCCAGTTGTCCCTTTGTCTCGCTCGCTCGCTGGCCGTAATGAAATGGCTTAAGCGGATATAAGCTGGTCCGTAAGCCTGGGGGCTTTGGGAGGGCCAAGAGGCCCTCGTTGGGACAGAAGACAAAAGATGCTACTGCCAGATTAAGTCGTAAATTGCCGCGTTTCGGCTGGCCAAAAGGTGTCATTGTCGGCACATGCATATAGTCCCCACTCTCCTCTATCCACAGTTAATTCACAGCCTTGGGCATAATTAACAAGATATGGCCGAGGACAAAGCCTTTTCGCGCTTTTTGTCAGCCGGCAAGGCTCTGACACACACACACACACACATCAGCATGCCTCTGTGACAGGTTTTTAAATTAAATCACAGTATTATGGCGGATAATTGGCCGCTTGGCAGCTCGTTTCGTCACTGTTTCCCACTGGAAAAAAATAATTAAGGACATGCCGTCGGCGGAAGGGGAAGCCATCCATCTCTCAGAGCCGCAGGAATTTCTGCAGAAACAATCAATGCAAGGCAGCAGTTATGACTGGCAGCGCGGAGGGTCCTTTGTTGCCACATCTGAAGGTGACTGCAGCTGTGACTGAAGCACTTCAGGGCCCCCCTTTAATTTGCGGCTCAAAGAGCTTAAAAGTCCATTACTATCTGGCGGAGGGGCGGCCAAACTTTGTCCAGTAATTTCCCAATGAAAACCCAATTTCCAGCCGTGGTTTTCGGCGCTTTTGAAAGAGTTTTTTTCTCCCCAACCCAGACCCCATCCTAGCCGCATCCTGGCCCCATCCTGGCTCCGTCCCGCAATTTATTGGACTTTAATCTTTTGCGTACTGATTCGGCAACTTATTACTTAAGTTCCCGCTAAATATTTCAATAAACTTTGGCCGAAGTTCGCCGCCCCGACATTCCTGGGGAAATCGATGCCGACTGCCAACTGGTGGCGTATAATCTAATCTGGCAGCGACTAGGGGATTCTTCACGCAGGCAGGAATTACAATAAAAATCAATTTCCATATTCAATTTGCTTAAGTGGCCGGCCCTGCCGGAAAATGGTTGAAAAATGAAAATGAGCTTCGTCCGGATGGAGGCTGTAAAACTATTGACTAGCCCGTTGAGTCAGCGCTTTGGGCCGGCCTTCGATTGCCGCTTTTGTGGCTCCAGAATAACTCCACACGGGGCCAGGTCCTGCCAGGACAGAGCAGCGAGAAAGGAGTCCCAGTCCGAGCCCCATCCCCCCACTCCCCGACATCATTGTGTGACACATTTCCATTTTGGGGAATTTCTTCATTTCTGCTTTGTTGCCTCGGCTTTTATTTACTGCGAACAACGGACAGGGAACAATGCACTGCAATGGCTGCTGCTGCTACTGCTGCTGCTGCTTGGGAAATGCGAAAATGGGATGGAAAATAACGCTGGAAACAGTGGAAATTGTGAGCTATGTTTTCGGGAATAATGCTAGCAAGGTAGCAGTGAAAAATGCCAGCACGTTAAATTCAATTTAACGTGAAATGCAGTGAGACGAAATGAAATTTTCGCTGTCGCAGTGTCTAACAAGGGGGCCGGAGAATAAAGGGAGCGAGGAAAACAAAGGCGGCGGGGAAAATTGAAAATAAGAGCTGACAATTGCCGTCCGATAAGAAAAGCTGCCTGGCTGCCTTGGCTGGCCACTGGAGGTGGAAAACCGAAGATTACCAAACATAATACAAAAAACTATACAACCGAGAGTATCCAGGCGAAAGCAGAAAGCAAATACTTCAATCGAAGCAAGATGAAACGAAACGAATCGAATCGAAACGAAACGGAGGCAAACGAAAGCGAATCGAATATTTATTGCCTTTATTAGCGAGTCGATTGAAAAATTTACTGCGCTCAAATTCTATCTGGAACGCCTCGCTTCACTCACTGCCAGCTGTTGGCTTTGGCTTCTCAGTGGGTTTTCTGGGGGGTTTTCCGGGCCGATTCTGGGCATTGTGCGCTGGCACACAGCGCGAGCAATTCATCTCTTGGCGTGGAAAAACTTTTCCATTTTCAGTTTAGGGCCTGGGCGGCTACCTGCTGATGCTGCTGACGCTTCATCCGAAGGTGGCAGCATTTTTGAAATTTTCGCTGGCTGCTGCAGCTTGTTTTTCACTTCCACTTCCACTTCCACTTCCATTTGGTTTGAGATGTTTTCCCTTGTTAAGCCGTCTTCCCCGCCAGCGTTGTCTATCCTTTAGGTCCTGCCCATTTGTTTTCAATTTTCCAGCAGCATCGTAGCATCGAAGATGTTTTTTCTTCTATCAAGCGTATGAGTAATTTTCCCTTCACTATTTTCGGGCATTTTCTGCACCCTTTAAGTTGTAAGCAAATCATTGGAATTAGTGGAAAATTTATATATATATTTCGGGGAATATATTTTGGGTTATACAAATTGAAGTTAAGCTAAAAAAGAGGTCTGGCTACTAAAGGATTTAAATTGCAGCAGGAAAGGGTCAATAAACCATGGAAGTCTTTGGTATAAATAAGTCTTATCTAATATATATATTTTCTACCTCCATATTAGTATAATTTTCTAGCTAATTTACCTTTTTTTTTAAAGATATATATTAAAAATAATATAAAAACTCCTAAATCTCTCCACTCAGTGTAGAAAGGCATCCGCTTAGGGCCAGACGATGCACACTCTAAAGAGTCTTTGTGGCCCAAAGCTGCCTGCAGGCTGCTGTCCCCCCCCTGCTGCGGAGTGAAGTTCTCGCATTACTGTGCCATAAAGGACACTCGCAGGCTGCCCTGCTCCCCCTCACCATCTGCATCTGTCAGCGTATTTCCGGCGCGTATGTGTATGTGTGTGTGTCTGTCTTTGTCTATGGCAGTTTACCTAATTACATTCCGGAAATAAAACGTTGACTGATTGTGCCAATAAATGAAAATAATGACGCACCATTGACTGCAAACTGGAGCCGGCAAGCGGCAAGCGGTAAGCGGCAAACGGCCAAAACTCTGGGCAAACTTTTTCCCCGAGTTTGCTTAGAGAGACACAGAGAGACCCAACAAAAAGCAGTGGCAGCACACGAGCTGGAAAACTTCTTGTCTGTCTGGGCTCCTTCCTCTCGGGCTTTTCTTCTGCCCTTCAGAGTCTCCTTTCACTTTCTTTTTTTGTTCGCTTGTGTGTGTGTGTGTGTGACGGGTCCTGACGAGTTTATTTGCTTGAGCAGCGCTAACTGATTGTCTGTGATTTTCTTGTTTTTAGATAATGAAAGCTGCAGCAATCTGCGGCTGCGGGTACATAAAACGAAGGCGAAAGTAAGGGCTCGTTCTCGGGCTCCGGCAAGTGTAACTTTTTATATGTCCCGGCAAAACAGGAATTGCCGGCAATTTATACAGATACCAGGGGGAGCGGGGAAGCGGAAGGGAACGGCAAGGAACTGAAAGTGAGATTGAGTGGGTCAGTGTGGCAGATATCGCAGGACCTTTGGCTGGGCAGGGAATTAACATACATTGGCTAGATGTTTGATGGTCAGGTTTTTCATTGCCTGATATATGGTTATTATTTTCCAGTGGAATCCAGAGAAATCAAGGGAAGGGATGCTGTAGAAATAATATACATAAATCTAGTAGAAAGACATCAATAAAGAATAGCATCTAAGGACAGACTTTAACTTTATTGACCAACAGCTTAACATAAAAGTATTTCTACAACCAGTTCTTGCTTAATTTCAGGTTTTTAAGTTAGTGCTGAGATAAATCCTCATAGTTATACTTAACCAATGACCTTTTATGTATAAAAACCACTTAAAGGAGTAACCATTCCCTCAGTAAATCCCTTCCCTCTTCCTTCCAACCGATGAAGTCATGCAGAATTCGGAACCGAACAGATAAGGCGACCGACGCGAAAATGCTTTCAGTGCTGGACAAGGTCTGAGGCGTGTTAGCCCGTCTTCAGGCCGGATTTCTTCGGGATTTCTGGCCAGTCCCAAAAGTATGCAGAGCATTCTGCTGGCCAGAAAGCTGCGTGAGCTGGCCAAAAAGGAAAGTTGGCCCCAGCTGAGGGCCAACCCGAAACTCGGTTGCAACTAATTTCAGCACAATAACCCAAATTGAAGCGGTTTGCTGGCGCTTTGTTTGTCCACGAAGCGCAGCGAGGCGAGACGAGACGCGTGACGAAGGCGAAGGCGACGGCGAAGTGTCTTCGGGCCTCGGCTGATGGCTGCACAAAGAGAGTGAGAAAGAGAAAGCGCAGAGAGTCAAACTATGCGCGCACGAGCTGCAAGGAAGAGAGAGCGGAAGAGAGGACCAGGAAGAGAGAGTTAGAGAGCTAGCCGGAAGGGTTTGCTGTGCTACGAGAAATGTTTGCTATAAAAATCCTAACAGCTGTTTGTTGGGGAATTGAAAATATTGAAGGTGGTTTTAATTAATTTTGATGTTAATTTGGAACTAAGAAAAGAGAGAGTTAAATAAAATATCCAGAAAAAAATTTAAAAGAAATTAATTCTAAGTCCTGCAGACCATTTAAATTAGTTATAAACCACTTAAAAAATAACTAGACTATAAGAGAATGTTCATTATAGTGATATATAAACTTTAAATTATAATGGTAAGAACTATAAAATGTTTAAATAAATGTAATATCCTTCTAAGACATATTTATTTTATTTAATATTTAAATATTAATTATCTTTATTTATTACCTTATTTATATGGTAATCTTATTTGAACAAGACTTATACTAATGGTTAACCAAGAAGCAAAGTTGCTTACTTATCATTAACTTGCTAAGTAACTAGGTTTCTTGATTAATAAATATTTAACATGAATAAAAAAGAGTTATAAAATAATATATAATACTCTCTAGCTTGTAAACTCAATAAATATTTAAACCTGGTTGTTGCTGCCAATAATTATCAGTAAGTTTACCTATTTCTCCCTTATTATAATCCACAGACAGCTGTTAGTTAGTTTACAACAACTTTAATTGAATTTATTGCCACACATTTTGTTTAAAAGTTTTCTTCATATCCAACTCCCCCTTTTAATTCGATTCTTCAAAGAACAACAAACAAGCTGGATGCGGACTCCTTCCTCCCCAAGGACCAATTAAGCCAACATTTCACACGACCCAGAGATGCTATAAAATCACGCAGCGAAGAGCTCTCGCTCTTGGAGTTTACCCTAAGCGGAAAATGAGAGAGAGAGCCAACACGAAGCCTGTGCAGACTTTGCCACGGCTGCTGGCTGCTGCCTTTTCCTTGGGTCCTCGTGTCAGTCGCGTGCGAAAGCGTAAAGTAAACAGACAGGCGGCTGAGGCGCTAGCTGGAAAAGCGGAAAAGGCAGGAAAAGCAGCAGCAGCAGCAGCAGCCAGTGTGCAAGCGAAGGCAAAAAGACAACGACGACAACAACGACTACGACGACGACGAGGCTGCAGCGGCTCAGCTCAGTCAGTTAAGCGTTGGCCGCAGCGGTAACGGGTTCCGTTCGGTCCAGTTTTTACGCGGTCAACGCGGCGAATGCGCGACACATAACGCATACGCAACGTGGTTCTTGGTTGGTTTTTATTCGGTGTGCGGAACCATGAACGATGGCATATGGCGGCCATGTGACAGTTAACTGTGGCTAAATGGATTACCAAATAACACAAAAAAGTAACAAAAGGAAAACAATAAAGAATCGCCCAATTAAAAACAGGCAAAGTTAATTGCAAATGGCGCTTTGCAAAACGTGCATAAATCAACACAGAAATTGCATTTAATTAAGAAAAACAAAGCGACAAAATATGCATAGCCTTGGAAATAAATAAAAAAAAAAAACAATTAGAAACGAAACAAAACGTTTTAATTACGGCAATGTCCAGCGTCAAATTGAATTGCCAGTGCAGTGACAAATGAAATGAAATTAAAGCGCTTGATAAATTGATTTACAAATGCAAAACAATTGGCAGCCGCCAAAAGAGAGGGACAAGTGGGACAACAACAACGAGCAAAACATCAACATCTACATCGACAACTACAACTACAACCACAACTATCAACAGAACAACAGCAACAGCATGCCGGCATCAAGTGGATTATATCGCATCAAGCACGGCCGTGTCCTTGACGGGCTGCAAAAACCCGCGGCACTTATTTTTATTATAGCATACATTGCGGCATGCGGCATTTGCGGTAAATATCACACACAAACATCACCGACTTTTGACTAGAACGCACAAACAGAGAACACAAAAATAATGGTGCATATAATTTATATATATTATATTATATTATTTTCCTGTTTTATGGCCCCTTTTCAATTTGCTATTCATGGCAATTTGCGGCGCATATTGGCTGTTCACCGAACGAGGATAATTTAATTAGGGCAGCCTGCTGCTAGCCTTAATGCCTGAAATATTGTTAAAAGGCATTCGACGTTTATTTTTCGAAAAATATCAAATTAAATGCCGCCACAAAGGGGGAGCTCGAGAAATCGCGAAATTGAGAGAAATCGAGAGAAATCGTTAATTTGTTACATTTCATTGGCGCTGTCGAGTGCAGTGACAGGTCAGGCGATGAGCGCGGAAATCACCTGTGCATCACCTGTCAATGCCTGACACCGCAACAACATCAATAAAAGCAACGAAAGCTGCCCCGCAGGAACAACAAGAACACTTGTCTACAACTCTCTTGTCTGCTGTTGCTATCTCCCCCGACCATCGCTCCCTCTCTCTCTCTCTCGGCTTACTGGCTGGCAATTTGTCAAGCAATCAACAAAGCCAGAAATTGCCCGGCAATAAGACAGAGAAAGAAATAGAGACACAGAGACAGTCGGACAGAGAGAGAGGCAATGTTGGTTTGCCGAATCATGGCGGCAAATACTGAGCAGAAATGCGAATAAACCCATCGAACAGCGGATATAGGCTGCACTGGGGGAAATGAATAGGCCTAAAAGACTGTTTTGGGTTTAAATTTCCAAGGTTTATGGTTTAAACCCGTTCAGGTATGGAAAAATATAGGAAAGTCATGCGTAAGACAGTTAGATTAATTTTAAGTTAGCAAATAAAATTATTTCCGTCTTTTGTAAGTATTTTTGTACATCCTTGAATGGGAAATTAAAGGAAAAGTCAAGCGTAAGTGAGTTGGATTGATTTTAGGATAAATATTGAATGAATTTCCTTCTTTTACAAGTTTTTTTGTACATTAAAAAAATGTTATTAGTTGGTTTCGAAGCCCTGACAGGTAGTCCTTCAAGAACTCCAGCTACTTTTTATATTTCTAACAATTCTTATGACGAAACTAATTAAATAAACTCATATGTACTTAAAAATCATACAGAAATCTTTATAAATTTACAAAAGACCCTTGGCTTGCTCTCTGCAAATAAGTAAATAATTATTTATTTATTTTTCCCTTGTACAAACATTATTTTAAATATTTCTAACCTCCCCAGAAAAATCAAGGCTTTTTAAAATCACATTCTCTGGGTCTTAATAACAATATCTCAAGCCCTGAGTACATGTTCTTGACTTTGGGTAGGACATTCTTGATTCTGGAACTACATATTTGCTCCGAGTGTGTGCGAGGAACAGCAATATGGGGAAACTAGAACACAGCCAGTGGCTGTGCCACATTTGTGCGTGCCCCCGAGGGGCAACGTCGAAGGGGTGTCCGTAAAATCGTCACAATATAAAAAACAAAAAACAGTGCCACGTCTTTGCCTCAGGGGCAAGGCACACACTACACTACACACACTATACACACTACACTGGCGACTATCTAGCGCAGCCATTGTTGCATGCCACACACGGACACATGCCTTTTGGGGCACACACTCCAGCTACAGTCGCTGTCACTGTCAATGCTGTAATGAAAAATGCACAAACACAAAAACGAAATACGAAATCCCAAAAAAAAAGAACACTAAATACGAGAGAAGGAGACAGGGCGAGCGAGTGAGCCTGAAAATAGAAATAAACAGACAGAAGGGAGCTTAGGGCCGAAAATGAAAAAAAAAAACAATTCAGCTGCGCCCCTTCCCCTGCCCCAGCTTTGGTTTTTTTTTTTATTTAGAGCGCATTAATATTTAGCCAGCCGCATGCACGTTCCACAGATATATAAATGCATATTCCTACGGTATAAATCAATATTTATGTGCCCGCGGTGCATGTCTAGTCCCCGGTTCGGGGGATTTTGAAGGCCAGCGGGTCGTTGCACAAAATGCATCTCGCTCGCTGCACCCAAATCCGCGGCTCAATGGATCCCAGATATTTGCATAATGTAACCAAAAATATAGATATACATGAATATATATAGCTGTAGGTACTTCCCCAAAATCTCTGCAGTGCAGGCACAGCATTCTGAGGGCTGGAAGCTGGAGTATGAGCTCGAGAAATCAACCTAAAAACAATCGAACGTGTAGCCTGACAAATAAACGACCAAAATATGCAAATACTGTGTGCAAATATTCACTTATTCAATTATTCATGTTGTTAAACAAACCATTTTTTATGTCATTTATATTTAATATTGGTCTTAGGGCGTCGCTTTAAAAGAATAAACAATAAAATTGATTTTTTGGCTTTTTACATAGTGTTTTTTTTGCTTAGAAAAATAAATATTTGTATTAAGAGAATACTTTCTTTATTATTGGCAATTAAGATTATTTGTTTCTTGAATTATTCACTAGTTTATATGCCTGCCAGCGCATGTCTTTCGTGTTAAATGCATTTCCCTTTATTGCTTCAAAGTTGATGACAAATAAACGACAAGGCTTAATTCTTTTAAGCCTCTCGTTTAACAGGCTTTGCTCAGTTTTTCTCATATTTTATGACCTAAAATAGTTTGGCTAACCTAATCCCCGGGCTTAGATTTAAAGGCCTGGCCATCTCTTTAAGCTGCATATTTTATTTCCCTCGAACTTTGCCCCCTCTCTTTCCATTAGACAGATCGAATCAAAAGTTTTCAGTTTGGTTTTCCATTTAAACTGGTTTCCCCAGTTTCCCAGCGCGGCATTGTGTGTGCGAAAACCACGTGGCTCAGATGCATGAAAAACAGTCGCATATTGACGGCTGCAGCTGCAGCTGCAGTGGTTCGTTCCCTTCTTTGCCAAGAGTTTCAGTTCAGTTCAGTTAGGACAGTTACTAGAGCATGACAATTTCATGGCCCACACCCACGAACAGGTCCTGGTTTGCACCACTATGTGTGGTGGGTGTGCGAGTGTGTGTGCTCGAAATTGTGAAATTGCTGTGAAAGTCGGGCAAAAAAGTTAAAACCATTGATGCCTGGCCCCGGGATAAGTGGGCCACTTGCGGCCGAAGCGGGTTAATTGGGCTAACTATCGCAGGAGCTCCGGCCTCTGCCTCTGTGTACTGTTGCTGCTCTGTATTTTTTTTTCTTGGCTGCGTTGGTTAATTGCCCCACAGACCCGATATCAGACCTTTTTTTGTTAACCCAAAACCGTAGAGGAGAGAGTGAGGGGGCGAAGCGAACCCACTTCCAAATTAGTCGAATAAATTAATAGTTGACTGCTTTCCAAACCGGATGTGAGGGGCCATCCATCATATATGTACATTTTGTGATGTTTCTCCCTTTGAACTAGTTTCGCACGTGTTCACAATTGTATATCCTGTTTTTACATATTAATTTTTACTTATTAACAAGTATTTCTTGTGATATATATGTGTGCTATAATTATATATTGGAAATTATAATTGGAAACCAAATTATCCGCTCAACACTTGGCAACCACCGCATGCGACTTACGTATGCACGGAGTCCCGTT